>JXCR01130690.1:239097-270474 GCA_002079205.1 Phalaenopsis hybrid cultivar
GTTGAGCTTATTATGACATTTGGTATGGTTTCATCATGCTTCAATTATAGTTATTGAGCACTTTGTTAGCCTGTATTGGTTACCTTAGTTATGGCCATTCCCTGAGGACCGAGGTGACAATTAAAGATTCTATTTTGTGCTTGCCATACTTGGTAGGATGAATGGATAAGAAGAATAGAGCACGCCTAACAGTGATTGTATGTGCCAAAAA
Source organism: Phalaenopsis hybrid cultivar (assembly GCA_002079205.1). Classification (NCBI taxonomy): domain Eukaryota; kingdom Viridiplantae; phylum Streptophyta; class Magnoliopsida; order Asparagales; family Orchidaceae; genus Phalaenopsis; species Phalaenopsis hybrid cultivar. The sequence goes on from JXCR01130690.1 coordinate 239,309, forward strand.
AACAAAAGATAACTCAAAGGCTTGGCATGTCCTTATTTTTTATTTTTTATTTTTGGCATGTCCAATTTAATTATATAAAAGTGAACCTTAGTTTAGTACATGGAAATTTTATATGGTGTTGTTTTACACAGATTATGTTGGACGGGAGCTTTTTGATTATGATATCACTCTGCAGATAGCGGTTTATAATCCAGGTAGACTAATACTTTGACAAGCTTATTGGTCTGATTTGTTTATACTGTAGATTTAAGTGTGTGTTATGCCCCCATGTTGGGCTATTAGAAGGGCTGTGTAACTGAGGCGATGACTTTTACTTGATAATGGTTTTGCTTGCATGGAGCTTAAGGTAGACGTTTACACCCCTAGATGTGGACCAATACTTTGACAAGTACAGAAACCCTCTTTCTTCATCATGTGGGCCGGCCACTAGATTCCAAAATAAGGAAGATTTGATTGGTTTTAATGTAATAACCAATTTTTGAGTAATTTGATAAGAATTTCAGTGACTGAAAATATACCCCCAATTTTAGATTCCTTGGATTTCAATCAAAATTATTTTATAAAATTATACATGAAAAATCGAGCAATTTGTTAGATAATACTATATATAACTTTTTNGATTTGATAAGAATTTCAGTGACTGAAAATATACCCCCAATTTTAGATTCCTTGGATTTCGATCAAAATTATTTTATAAAATTATACATGAAAAATCGAGCAATTTGTTAGATAATACTATATATAACTTTTTACTAATTTGGAAGATAGAAAAATTGGAAGTAATAAGTTTAATTTATTTAATTAATCCCTTAATTAACCTTAATCCCACACTATTATTGTATCCACCACCTTACTCGCGCGATTTTAAGCTTGGGTCTCGTTTGAAGGGCTGCGATCCTTATTCTAAAGCTTTGAAACCCTTCCCCTTTCTGATTCCCCTCCCTATTTGATCGTACAAGCATCCCGCGTCCTGTGAGAAGAATTGTGACTCTGCACTATAGCAGGCGGGTTGAGCGGCAATTGGGGAAGTTGGACAAGTTGTAGGAAGTCGCGTCCCACTACCTCTTCCCTCTTCCAATCATCTTCTATCGTTCCCCCTCCTCCCTTGTGTCGATCCTCTCTACCGAGGGAGTTCCCGCAAGGCCTCTGCTCAGGCAATTGCAGTAGTAGCAAACAGAAAAGGGGCGAGCGGCCCGTTCAAAGCCGCAGACGGCCTTTTATACTTTTGTGGTGATATTAGCGAGTACAAAATCCTATTTCACACTATTTGAGACTTTCATTTCATTCATTTTATTTCTATGTTGAGATTTGTCTTGATTTTTGTGCATTTCTCGTTTCTGATAGTTGTCAGAGGCATCAAAGTTACATAGGATGTATTGAATGTGATTTGCGAGCTCCGTGAGGGTTTTAGAATAGCATCAACGAAGGGGAAAGAAAGTTTATAGTGTTAAGATGAAGAGATAAGAAGATTTGACAGCTTAGGAAGAGGGTTAATCGCCGAGAAAGTTGTTTAAGGTATGTTTTGATAAATCAATGATATTTTGTGCTAAATTATCTAATGAAGTAATATATTATGAATTCCTAATACGTTTAAGATTTCAGGTTTATTATTTGAGGTGGCGAGTTAGAGGCAATCGTGTAGAAGATCGTCGTAGAACGGCTCCGTCAATTTTAGGTAACATAATCATATGTTAATTTAAGAAAAATAATTTAATTTATGGAAATCACTTGAATCTTAAAATTTAATATTATGTTTTATAGGTTCTTAAGCTCAACAAAAAGGTTATCTAATGTCCAACTATTTACTTAAGATTGAAACTTACCGTGACAATCGAGGTGAGTAATTGCATTTTTAAATCTCAATAATCTTATTTATTGCAAATTGAATGTCTAACTCTATATATGCCCTAGTTTAATCGGATCCTTCATATTGTTAGATAAGAAATATAAGAAATATAAGCATGATAATCATAATAGGAAAATATGTGTATGCATGAAGGATATGCTTGAGATGAATGATATTTAGATAAACATTATATGTAAGACATATAAGATAAACATATATGTAAGATATGTATGAGATAAATATATGAATGATATGAGATGCGTGATGATAGTTATACAACTGAGTAAGAGTGAGTATGCATTTTAGTAGATAATGCAGAGTAAGGGTGAGTATGCATGTTAGTAAATGTACAAAGATATTGCAGAATAATGTATGTTATAAAGAATGAAATAATTTAGATATATGAATATTTGCATGTGCATGGTCAGAGTAAGAGTTCACCTCCTAATGCTACAGGCAGGGGACGCCAGTGCACCCGCGCACATTGAGTTTTTTTACCACCCTAGGCAATTGTGATAGTTCACTAATCGTTATGCTGGCGGGTTAATACCGATCAGGGGAGAGTAGTCCAAAGCTTATTTCCCTAGACAATTGTGATGATTACATTGCTAACCATTGTGCCAACCAGATAATATTTGCTAGGGGCAGGTAAGAGTTTTTCTATCTTGAATAATTGCAATGTCTAGACCGCTAACCTCTGTGTCGACAGGAACCGATGGAACAATATCAACTAAGAATGTGTTAGGTTTGTCGACGATAACCCTCACAGAGATAGAAATATATGTAAATTATATAAAGTAAAAGTAAAGTTAAGATAAATGCATATAGAAGATTTGTGTATGTTCATTTAAAAAAATGTCATTGATATATGCATTAACATATATAAGATTGCTTATAAAAATATGTAAGACCAGCATATTATTAAATTTTTTATAGACTCGTATGCATATTGAATTCTTTTCAATGAATTACTATAGTTCAAAAGTGTGATTACTTGTTTGCTATCTTTAAATAACTCATTATGTTAATTAAATATTATTTTTTATGTTTTAAACATTTGAACAAGATGAATAGAAGGAAGAGCAAATGCGTATAGAAGATAAGAATAGCAAACGTAAATGTATAAATTTCTGCTTGTTAGTTTTAGTTGCTTAATTTAGTGGCTATTTTATGTATTTGTTTGAATATTAAATTATTAGTAATAGAACTAGAATAACAGAAAATTGATTTTCACCGTTCAATCGTCCGTTCCCGTCTTGGTTAACTCCAAGTCTTGGGTCGGGTCGTGATAGTTAACTTAGGAAACTCTTGATTGGTCTATTTCCTTCATATTATATGTTATTTTATTTTTATTTTCGATTTATTTTCTTCCCCAATTTAGGGTAGATATATTTGATAAGTTTGTAAATACGGAGGGATTAGTTTCCTTGTATATGTACCCTACTTTTGAATAATGAAATCAACTCTCTGTTCATCCCAAAACCTGTTTTCAATATGATATCATAGATCTAAGCCTAAACCTCTCTCCAATCCCTCTGCCAGCCTGCAGGCCAACTGGAAAACTCCTATGTCCAGTAGCTGGTTCCTCCCTGCAGGGTTTATGCTCTTCTTCTGTCTTCCCAGCAGCCTTTACTTGTCCTGCTGACCCTCCTGAACCACGAGAAATTTTCCAGTCTGCCTGAATTCTTCTGTAGCAGACCCCGTCATTTCTCTGCCTTAGGAACTCCTCTCTGCTGCCTCAATTCCCTACGGCAAGCCCCTCCTTTGCCAGAATCCATCGTGGTATCTACCTCCCCTTACCGGAATTCTGGCATACGGCAGCCACAGCAGTAGCATCTACCTTTCTTTGCCTGGTTTCCTGCCTACAGCAGCCACAGCAGCAGCATTTACTTTCCTTTTCCAGAAACCTGCCTCCTGCAGCAGCAGCAGCAGCAGTTGCTGGAATTCCTGCCTCCAGCAGCAGCAGCTGCCGCCACTGCCGCAGTCAACGGACAGTAGTGGCAGCAAGTACAGAAACGGCAGCAGCAGCGGCAGGTAGGAGTAACACCAGCAGCAGCTGGCAGTTCCTCTTTCTATAACCATCAGCAATCCTAAAGAAGCATAGGATTCATGACCAAATATGGTATGAAGATCTACTCCAAAGGTTACTTCTGAATCAGAGACCGAGAATTTTGTCCAGATAACTTCTGAACTCTCTAATTTTATCACAAATCATAAACTTAAGAACCATAATTTCCTTCAATGATCTAAATTCGTGTTTATGTGCATTTATGATTAGGGAAAATAGAAACTTCTTACAGGAGTGGGCATAGTTCTCGAGATCATTGTTTCGGACCACCACAAATGGAAGATTCACGACCATATGGTTGTCTTGGCTAGTCAATTCAATGACCACTGAAGCAGGACAAATTCTTTTGATCTACAAAACTGTCAAATAGATATTGGAGGCTACAAGAAAAACATATTCTAATACTGAGATTAATGTTGAATTGTTTAAAATTGAGACCAAACTTCATGATATTCGTCAATGAGAGCACTCACTCAATATTTCACACCTTGACAAAGTATTTGCTAAAATTGGATATGTTTGAGACGTGTGAAAATATCCACATGATGTCAGAATGTTTAAATCAATCAAAGAGAAGAAGAGAACTGTAAAATTTCTAGTTGGATTAACTCAGGAATTGGATGAAGTAAAAGGGAGGATCATGAGAATAAAGCCTCTTCCATCACTAGCTTAGCCTTCGTTGAAGTGAAGAGAGAAAAGAGCCGAAAGAATCTGATGTTAACTGGAAATGGGGGTTTACCAAATACTGAAAGCCCTGTCTTGTATACTTATATACCGTCTCACGACTTAAAAGCTCAAGAAGAATCCTCCCACATGTGACTATTGCCAGAATATTGGGCATCTCAAAGATAAATGTTAGAAACTTCATTTAAATCCCACAGAGTGGAAACAGGAACATGGAAAGAAAGATCAAGAGAAAAAGGCAAATGCTACTGCCACTTTCGAAGGATCGATTGAACCATTCACCTTGGAACAGCTTAAAGTTTTGGAAAAAACTTATGGGAGGTACTTTAAAACAACACAGCAATCTCGTGATAGACTAAGGTAATATATCATTCTCTTATCTCGTTAGTAATGGGAGATTTAGAATTTGAATTATATATTTAGAAGCCTCTAATGATATGATCAGAGATGTTAATGCTTTAGTCAATTATTAAGAGGCTTCTTTATCTAGATTGGTCAGACTTGTAGATGGATCACACTAAAAAAATGTTGGAAAAAGAGATGTGGAACTCTCTTTGGATATCACTTCTTCCTAAGTTTTTTTTTGTTCCGCAATTGGATTGCATTTTGATTTTTATAGTAAGATTCTCATGATATAAAATGTGTAACTAAATTTCTTGTAAAGTCTTGTGAATATGAGATGGCGTATTGGGGGAAGGTGATTGATAGTTCTGAAATGCATCAAGGCTTATACCTGCTCAAGAAAAGTCTATCTGAACACAAAGTCTTCCAATTTTATGACTAATTTCTGAGTCTGTTGAGTCTATGTCTATGAAAAACAAGATCATGTTATGACATTATCGTTTGGGTTATCCTAATTTCACTTATGTTGTAAAATTATATCTCCATTTTTTATCAATAAACAATTCAATTTTTATCAATGTGAGATTTGTCAACTTGTCAAACACACCAGAAATAATTATCCCATGATCCATTACGAACCCTCATTCCCTTTCTCCATTAAACACAATGACATTTGAGAACATTCAAATGTGACAATTGTAAGTGGGTTAAGATGGTTTGTCTTATTTATTAACGACCATAGTAGAAGTGCTTTGGTATTCCTAATGAAGGAGAAGTATGAAAGAATCCAATTCTTCTAAATCTTTCATGACATGATTCAACTTCAATTCCAATAGAAATTTCAGATTCTCAAAATTGATAATACAAGGAAATATTTCAACTCCATCATTTGGTCCTTTCTTTCAAAAAGTGAAATTATCCATGTGAGTTCATATATTGATACCCCACAATAAAATGTAATAACTGAGAGAAAAACAGACATCTCTTGGAGGTATCCCACTCAATTATGATATCCCATCAAGTTCTTAAGCATTTTTGTGGGAAAGTGGTTTTTACTGCAGCATACCTTATTATTCGAATGCTAAGTCGAGTACTTAACTTCAAAACACCTTTTTTATATTTTAATGGTTACCCATCCTTCCATCAGAGCTTTCTCTTCTACCATCCCACTTAAATCTTTGGGTGTGTATCCTTTATTTATGTTCATTCCTAAAATCACACAACACTTGGCCCTATATCTATTAAGTGTATTTTTGTTGGGTATGCCACCAATAAAAGGGATATGTGCTTCTCTCCTGTTACTAAAAAAATACTACAATTCCATGGGATGTCTCATTTTTTAAAATTAATCATACTACCCCAAATATGATGTTCGGGAGGAGAGTGCAAATAAACATCAATTTTGGGATGCACATGATGACACCTACACGTTGTCACCACTTACTTCTCCTAGCCCTCTTATGCTGGTTGAGGATGTTCAGCCAACCCAACCTGAAGTCCATAACAAAAAACTTTGTTTGTACATGATATAGAAAAAGCTTGAGCAGGTGGAAGACAATTTGCAAGGATGAGTTCACATTCACTTGAAATTTTAGGTAAGGAGTTTAGTACTCGAGAGTTATTCCCTTCATGTTCCGATGTTGGTGCCAAGAAAAGTTGCATTAGATATTCAATTTAGGAGTTATAGCTTATGGAAGCTATCCTCATTCTTCAAAACCTTTATTTCTAACTTTGATAGTGTGCAAATTTCTAAATTTATTCATGAAACTCATGAATATTCAGAATGTAGGAAAGCAGTTGAAGAGAAGATTCGAGCATCAGAGCATAATGACACATGGATTCTTACTAAACCCCCTCATGATAAGAAGTCGGATGGGTGCAAATGGGTGTTCAATATCAAATACAAGATTGATGGAACTAAATGAGAGATTCAAAGTCAGACTTATTGTAACAAAGTTTCGCTCAAGCCTATGGGATCGACTATTAGGAGACCTGCGCACTAGTTGCCAAACTTAACACTATCGGAGTTCTATTTTCAATAGCGATTAACAGGAGTGAAGACTGTATCAAATTGACATAAGAAATGCTTTTTGAATGAGGATTTGGAAGAAGAAGTATATATAAAGATATCACCAGGACTCGATAATGTTTCCAACAAACACGTAGTATGCAAACTCAGGAAGTCTCTATATGGGCTTAAGCAATCACCAAGAGCATGATCCGGAAGATTTACCACAACTATGAGATTTAATGGGAATTTGTAAAGCCAATTTAATCATTCTTTGTTTGTAAAACTTACGCAGGGATATAAAATTGTGATGCAAGGGCTTCTGGCACAAACATTTATGTGGCACTATAATTGCTACAGTACTGCAGGATTCACTATTGCGATAAATGGGCCAAAATTGTCTCTTTTTTCTTTCTTTTACTTTCTTTTCTATTATGCTTTATTCTTTTTTTAGTCTTTTCCTGTATACATGTTGTATTGGTTCTTGAAAGCGAGGTTTTGTCGTGCTTCTGTTCAGTACAGCCGTTGAAGTACATTTCTCCCCATGAGTGTTGTAGCCGAGTGTTTGAGTGATGCTTCAATTGTTTCTCTTTCCCAAGGTGGTGATTATCTTTTCTATCCCCTTCCACATCCCTCTTAGTCATTCATGACTGCTCCGTCCTTGCTTCATCTACCCAGGACAACATCTATTACTTCTCGTTCTTTCTTCATTTCTACTTGCATCCCTCCCTTCCAGCCTTGTTGACATCCTGCATAGTTGCATTCACCCTTCCCGACCTTTTCGCATCATTCCCTGTCGCCATTATTCGCTGCCATCATCCGGAAAACAACAAATATGTTGTTTCCTGCTATCCAACCATTATTACGACTTGTCGTCAGTTGGACTACAACCATCTTGTTGTACCTACAGTCCCCACTTGTTGCCCCGTTGCCGAACAACACTTCTCTTGTCCTGCAGTTCATAGCCCTTCCCCTTCACTGATCATCGCAGTCCCAACCTTCTACTTCGTTGCCAGCGCAGTTCCAACCCCTCCTTTTGTTGTCCCAACCACTCACAATCCATTTCAAACACCTACCTTTACTCCCCGTCCTCCTAACTGACCTTCAACACCCATTGATCGATCGTAGTGTGAGTTTGTATTGTGTTTGTTGTAATTTTTCTTTTAACTGTGTTTGATTGTAACCACCTATCTACTTTCAATAATAATATTTGTTTTTTGTGGTTTGAGTTAACTCCAATATCATTTGGTATTAGAGCTAACATAATCCTAGCTATATTTTTGGATTTCTTGCACCCACCTACTCAACTCTATCTCCACCCAAAAATTATTTTTTCCATCCTTTATCACCCTCTGGCCATAAAACTCTAGCCGTGCTGCTTATGAGAAATTCATAAAGAGATGTTCAGGAACTTACCATGGAAAAGGTGCAACAGAAAATCCTCTAAACGCAATAAGGGTTTATCATCATTGAGAGGAGATGATCCGAAAGGGTCATCCGTAGCCACAATAGTGACTTGTTAGATCAAAAGAATGCAGTAAATCTATTTAACCATGCATATTCCAGGAATGAAGAATCTTAAATCTGAAGATTTGACAAAAATATATGAGAAGCCGTGATTTTGAAGATAAGGTGAATTTGCCACATTTAACGGTCTTTTGGATTCGAACGAGTTCATCGAGTGACTTTAGATCGTGAATCTTTTCTTTGAGTACCAAGAAGTCACACGGGACAAAATGGTAAAACTAACAGCTAGCAAGTTGAAGAAAAGTGCATTATCAGTACCTATCAGCTCACTACAGACCATTTGTTTGCACCGCAACTTTAAATGTGGAGAGGCAACATCACCAGATGACCGTCACACCTTACCTACAGAGTTTAACCCCTGTATCAAGTTGCAAGAGTACTCCAAAGGGAACATTCAATCCCCTTTCTGAGGAGAAACTGATTCAGGGTGGAGAACTCGCGAAGATGATCTATATTCCTAAATCCATCACAGCTAGGAAGTTTTTCAAGTTCACATATTGAGCATACCAAATCAAATTGCACAATTGGAAGAATGATTTATTTCACCGATTAGAGAGCGGTTGAAGAAATAATTAATGATCCAGAGAAGATGAAGATTTCAAAGTGAATCCTCAACTTCAAACTGACGAGGAATAATCACCAACGAATTTAGTTGAAGTAACAGTAGTTGTTTGAGAAGGGATGAGTGCGAGGTAATGGGCGTTCCTATAGGGTATGAAATTTTGGCGCCTCACTATCATTTTGTAGGAGTTGAGAGGAGCATGAACAAGACTGACATTGAAAGTTTAAAATGCCCATGATTTCATAGAAATGATAACAGAGGCATGACAATCCTGTATAAGTTAAATTTAGACTTATTACATATATATGCTACTTTATGAGTCGCCCCTGCTGAGGGATTTTGAACATATGAGAGGGGAGAAGCTTTTGAGCTATTTCTAGAAGAACATATGGAGTCCTTCATGGAGTAAAATCAATTCAGCAATGTACACACCAACAAATGATCAGACAATTCAGCAATGTACACATCAATTCAGCTTTTGAATTGTTTGGGAAAATAACATCCTATAGTGGGATCTAGGTCCTTTTAGGGAAGAAAAAGTGACATCTTCTGAATAGTTATACTTCAGTGTGGTTCAACTTGCCATAGATTTCATCTTATAGTTGATTCCTCCTTATATACTTGTTTATCAGATACTCATACTTGTTTATCAGATACTCTCGGACGGGTATAAGAAGTGGAAGAAGCTAATTATAGATTTAATGGCTTGAGATTTGGTTCGTGAGAATACCTATCTACGCACAGTTCCAGTTATGATTGTGCCAAAATAGGATGGATATCTATTCTATTAAGATGTGCTTTGGAATGCCAACGCCAACATAATTGACTTACCGAGAGATTATAATATTTCCACCACTTTCAACATGGTCGATTCGACGCCATACTATGAGAAGACAGAAGCCTCAATGATTGAGGTTGAATCTTTCCCAACCCTAGTAGATGATGCAGAAGCTTCCTGCGCAAAATTTTTTGCGGTACTGTAACTATTACAGTACTGCGAGATTCACAATTATGGGAGACGTGTCGAAACAATCATATTCTTTTTTTCCATGCTTTCTTTCCTATTATCCTTCAATCAGTTTTAGTCATTTCCTTTATATGTGTTGTATTAGGGTTTGAAATTGAGGTTTTGTCTGTTTCTCCCTTCGAGGGTTGTATTCAATGGTTTGACTAGTGCTTTGGTTGTATATTTTTCCTGAGGTGGTGGTTACTTCCCTAGGACGTTCCACATTCCTCCCACGTCAATCCCGGCTCTTTGTCCTTGTTGAACCACCCAGGACAACAACTATTGTTGTTTATTTTTTTCTTACGGCAGTTTCTCCATTTTCAGCCGCCTCCCCCCCTTCCATGTATCGCCAACAACTTGCACAGCCACCTCCACCCTTCCCAACCCTTCCCCAACCTTCTCACATCACTCCCAGTCGCCGATCCTTGTTGCTGCCATCCGAAAAAATCAAATTTGTTGTTTTCTGGATGTTCAGCCATCATTTCGACTTTTTGTCGTTTGGACTGCAGCCTATTATGTTGTCCTTGTTGTCCTCTTTTGCTGCCCCTGCATTGAGACCACTTCTTTTTTTGTCTTGCAGTCCATGACTCTTCCCCTTCGCTACTCCTTGTCGTCCCAGTCCCTTTGCTTCGCTGTCAACACAATTCTAGCCCCCCCTTTTGTTGTCCCAACCACCCACGACATATTTCAACCACCCAAGTTCGCTCCCCAACCTCCTAGCTGACCTCTACCACCCATAGATTGAGCCTTAGTGTGAGCTTGCGTCGTGTTTGTTGTAATTTCTCTTTCACATGTTTTTGACTGTAACCTCATATTTTTTTCAATAATAATATTTTCATTTTCTAATGTGGTTCGAGTTAACTCTGATATCAAATTGTTGTGTTGATAGTGTATGTGGATGTTATGATTCGTACTGGTGATGATGAAAGAGAGATTCTCAAGATCGATAAAGTGTTTACGACAGAGTTTGAAATCCTAGACCTACGAAATATGAGATAGTTTCTTGGTATTAGAGATAGTAAGGTCCAAGAAAGGCATCATTAAATCACAACGAAAATACATCAATCTTCTAATCTACTAAAGGAGTCAGGGATGGTTGGATGTAAGTCTGTTGACACTCTAATGGATCTCAACCAGAAGTCAAGGAGGGGAAAAGGAAACGTCTATGTGGATGAGGGAAGAAAACAAAAATTGATATACTTGTCACATATGAGATCCAATATTACATATTCTGTCAGTATTGTGAGTCAACACATGAATATCCGAAATGAAGAGCACTTGGAGATGGTGTATAAAATTTTGAGGTTTCTCAAGAATACTTCTAGTTATGAATTAAATTTTGAGAAAGCCAAGAACAGTGAGGTGGAGGTATACACTGATGCTAGTTGGGTTGGGGAACTAATTGACTGAAGGTCCATCGTAGGTTACTACTCTCATTTTATGGGGAAATTTTGTCACATGGAGAAGTAAGAAACAAGCGGTTGTTTCTAGAAGCAGTGCAAAATCCAAGTGTAGGCACTCGCTTTTAGAATTTATAAAGGTATCTGGATTCGAAAATTGATAAGGGAATTGGTTTGTCCCTCAAACAGGTCTATGCAAACGTTTTTTGATAGTCAAGCAGCTATTAGTATTGCCAAGAATCTTGTGCATCTTGACTGGATCAAACATATTGAAGTTGATTGACACTTCATCTCCGAAAAGGTTAATTGGGGAATTATATAGCTAAGCTACACCCAAACACACCAACAAGTTATCGATTATTCACCAAAGTCCTTCCTTTAAGCATCTTCTCAGAGTTCAATACCAAACTTTGTCTTTATAATATCTACGACCTAGCTTGAGTGGGATTGTAGAAATTTGAGAAGATCCAGTTTTCTCTCTTTCTTCATCTTGTAGGTTGGCCACTAGATTCCAACACAGGGAAGATTTGAGTGGTATTAACTTAGGAAACTCTTGATTAGTATATTTCTTTCATATTCTATGTTTTTTTTTTTTTTTTTCAAAATTATGTCCTTCTCTAATTTAGGATAGGTATATTTGACAAGTTTGTAAATAGGGAGTGATTGNTCAACTCTGAATGACATCTTTGGCAAGTTGGGCCTTACTGAAGCGTAACCACAGAGGAGAAGCCTCTTATTCTTCTTGGAAATACCTAGATTCCGCTTTAGTATGTGCTCATCCCCAAAGATTCTAAAGCAATTTTCAATTTTGTTGTTCATCCATCCTGTCTGATCACCTGTCAGTGGGTTTACTGTTGAATTGATTCTAAGACCAAAATGACTCCATATAGTCTTCCAAAAGTGGCACAAAAAAATTTCATCCCTGGCATGTTCGACCTCCTTCAGCAATGGAAACTAAGGAAGTAGACTATATTTGTGAAAATTTTGAAACTTTCTAGTCCGGAGTTGTTGTGTGTCTGGTATCGTTTCCTTGAACTTAAGGCCATCTTGGACAGTTAATATTAGTTATGTTGGAGTCTCTCATATCGGTTGAGCTTCAACTACAAGCTTTTTTCCCTTATCAGTTGGAATTTAGTACTCCTTTGTGTCCTCATCTTCTTTAGTGCCTAGTGTGTCATTGCCCATTTTCTTAATTGCTCTTTGATCGATGGAAGAGAACATTCTTTTGGTTCGGCAATCTGATTTAATATGCTCAAATATGAGGCACTTGAAACACTTCATGGTTTGAACGGATTTCGGAATGCGGATTGGTAACACTTGTACTCCACTTTGAACTAGCATCTTTTCAAATGGGGTCGGCTTGGATGTTCCATTGGGTATATTCCATTTTCTTGATTCTGGGGTTGAACTCTACTTGTAAGATGTGGCGGTCACCAGGTGAAGTTTCCCCGAGAACGTTTCCCATCTGTAATGAACTGGTAGATACGCGCGCTGCTTCTCTCATTTCATCTTAGGCCATATAGTAATTTTACTTTTATATTCTCACTGTCAAAGATTCTTACGTTCTCCCACCACTGAGATGCTTATTTNCATGAAGTATGCAATAGCGCTGTAGTTATCCTTGCTTGGGAGCTGCAGATTGAAAGCCCAAACAAAAGGATTGGAGCCGCTGCTAACANTTTGGATGGGTTCAGTGGCGATGAAGTATGCGATGGCGCTGTAGTTATCCTTGCTTGGGAGCTGCAGATTGAAAGCCCAAACAAAAGGATTGGAGCCGCTGCTAACAGCTTTGTTGATAGCTTTTGTCACTCGATGGTGTGGATGGTTCAAAACCTCGCTAATTTTTTTGGGACCTTTGATCCAATCAAATCCAAGAGGTTTTAAGAGGAATTCACCGGCCGGAATTTTCTCTTTGCTTTGGAGATAATCGGGACCTCTTACCATGAATTTGTCCCCAGGAGGAGTAGCCCAACCATATGGGCAGTTTTCTGGATCTAAAAGTGGAACTGAACCACCANAGTGGCGATGAAGTATGCGATAGCACTGTAGTTATCCTTGCTTGGGAGCTGAAGATTGAAAGCCCAAACAAAAGGATTGGAGCCGCTGCTAACAGCTTTGTTGATAGCTTTTGTAACTCGATGGTGTGGATGGTTCAAAACCTCGCTAATTTTTTTGGGACCTTTGATCCAATCGAATCCAAGAGGTTTTAAGAGGAATTCACCGGCGGGAATTTTCTCTTTGCTTTGGAGATAATCGGGACCTCTTACCATGAATTTATCCCCAGGAGGAGTAGCCCAACCATATGGGCAGTTTTCTGGATCTAAAAGTGTAACTGAACCACCAGATTTAAGTTCATTTATCCAGGCATCTGCCTCGCTGTCAAGACTGGCCATCTGAACAACAAGACACCAAGATTCCTGCACAATGAGAGCCAAATAAATAAGCACCGTGGGCATAACTGTAATTACTAGTTTGTAGTATGAAAGGAGAAAAGTGTCAAAAGAGTCCTAACTCTTTGCATAGAGTCATTTTAGTCATAAATTCTATCAAAATATAAATTTTATTCCCGGACTCTTTTAATATAGACTTCATGGAGAGCTATTTTGACCGCAATTTGAGAAGTTTGAGGACTAATTTGATACTTTTATAAACTCAGGGATGTAAACAATCAAGGGACTATTTTGACAATTTACACATTTTGAAAATGCCATATCAAAGACATTGAAGTTCATTCAGGCAAACAAATTTGATCAAAACTAAGAACGTTTGCCCATCAAACTGAAAAGTAAAAAAGATGAACTGGCTTACCCTATAAACAGGAAATAAAATGAACAAATAAGACCAATCCTAAGAATTAGAAATTAGGCAGCCAATCGACAGTAACAGAAATAATCAAAAGTAAGCATTTGCAAGTAAAAGAAATATTAAATTCCCAACTTGCACTTATACCATCTACTAATGAGATTGAAGGACAGTTGATTGGGATTTTTATGCTTTACAGTTTAAACTATTCTTATTTAATTTGGTGGTTTCCCCGGAATGATTGCGGTTTGGGGATGCTATTCTTGCAACTCCTAGAGATGTTTTCGGTTTTCAATACATTTTCATTTGGGGCATTAAGATTCATATCACACAATTCGTATGTATTTACATATCTCGTACCTAAATATTCATATCTACATGCATACCACTCAAATCTTTAAAAGCGCATAAAAAACACCACCATCACCATCTTTTTAAAAGTAAAACACACCTATTCATTTATAGGTTTATGACACCAAGATGCTTATAAGTGTACCTAACAAATCTTGGGTGTTACATATGCAAATACATAAGAATTATGTGGTATGTAAGTGAATTATCCATATATTTTTAAACACTTATGGGTATAAAAACACTAGCATAACACACACCCGACTGCCTGTCACCAATCCTATGAATTACTATTATTGTTTATTGTGTGCTGTTGCGACTTCTAGATCCATCTTCAGCTATTGTGTTATGGATTTGAGATTTATCAATTTTTATGATCCGAGAATCTCTTGGCTTCTTAAAATTTTAATATTATTTTAAAAATTTAAAAGATGCCTAATGAGTTGAGAAAGAAACTATTGGTTCCTACTTATAAGAATAAAGGAGATGCATAAGAGTGTGCAAATTATAGAGCAATTAATTTAATGTGTGATACATTAAAATTATGAGAGAAATTAATTGAACATAGGCTATGATGTGATACAAAAAGTTCTCAAATTGAGAGGTTTGATGGAAAAATATAGAGAATACGGAGGATCTACAAATGATTTTTATAAAAAATAAAAAACTTATGACAAAGTTCCAAGAAGTACTTTGGAGAATTCTAGAAAAAAAATAGTGATATTACTTATATTCAAGGCATTAAAGAAATGTATACTATAGTTTTTACTTTTGTTCGAACACAAGGAGGATTGACCAAGTACTTTCCTATTTCAGTTGGATCCATCAGGGATTGGTTTTAAACTCACATCTTCTTGCTTTAGTTACAGATGTTTTTACCATGCATTTGCAAGAGGTTGTACCATGATGTATGTTTTTCGCTGATGATATACTTCTTATAGAAAATATTAGAGAATTTAGAAAAAACTTGAATTATGGATGTCAACTTTAGAGTCTAAAGGATTTCGTTTGAGTAGACCTGGAACTTATAATATTGAATGTAATTTTAGTAAAAGTAAATCTAATGATAGGGTTGTAATAATGAGTGATTAAGTCATTAAAAGGAATGAACATTTTAGATGCCTTAGTTCTATTGCTCAAAGTAATTGTGACATAAATGAGGATGTATTAGTAGAATTCTAAACTCGAATTATGGATGTCAACTTTAGAGTCTAAAGAATTTCATTTGAGTAGACCTAGAACTTATAATATTGAATGTAATTTTAGTAAAAGTAGAACTAATGATAGGGTTGTAATAATGGGTGATTAAGTCATTAAAATGAGTGAGCATTTTAGATGCCTTAGTTCTATTGCTCAAAGTAATTGTGACATAAATGAGGATGTATTAGTAGAATTCAAGTCGGATCGTTGAAGTGAAGGAATAAATCGAGCCTATTATGTGATAGAAAATTACCTTTTAGACTCCAAGGAAATATTAATAAGCATGGTTGTCAGACCTGCAATGCTTTCTGCAACAGAATTTTCACATTTAAAAGAGAATCATAAAATTAAGAATTTTAAGATTAAAATGCTCAGCTGAATGAGTGGTTTTACACTTAGAGTCAAAATGTGAAATAAATATATCCGAGAAAGGATTAGAGTAGCTCCAGTGGCACATAAGATTAGAGAGAGTTGCCTAGGATAGATTGGTCACATTAAGCATTGATCGTCTGATGACCCTGTTAGAAGAGTACATGCTTTAGATTTGACTTATGTCAAGAAAGACAGAGATAGACCTAAAAAGACTTGGGCATGTTGTATAAACGATGATCTTAATTTATCAGAATTAAATGAAAATACGATACTAAATACGACACAATTGAGAAAAGGATTCATGTAGCCAACCCTACTTAGCGGGATAAAGGCTTGTTGTTGATCTTGTTGTTGTTGAACGTGAATTCAATCAGACCTAAATTTCGAGATACAAAAAATGAATAGAATTAGAAAATGTTTAACCAATACAAATCTTTGACAAAGTATTCCCACATTACTATCAATCCTGCCAACTTTGTCATGAAAAAAAAAACGAATTCTTGATGAAATTATCAAGCACAAAGAAAATATAATTTTGCAAAGAAAATTACTAATTGCATCTCCTATAAAAAGATCTCCAAACTTATCTTTATAAAATTCACAAGCTTTATGTCTCACATTCCAAATGAATGACATATCTTTGGCATCATTGACTTTATTCATGTTAGCTGTAATATAATTTGAAAATTTCAAAACATACTTAATCTAGGGTTGCTAACTACACTATTCCTTCAAGATCACTTTAATCAATCTTCTAAATTGGAAAATAAACCAAATCCTCTTTTAAGGACAAAAATATAATATCATTTTCGAAGCCATGAAAATGTTTTTAGTCACTCTAAAATTATTTCTAGTAATAATATTAGCACCAATATGCATACCTTTATTAAAATCTTAAACATATCTTGGACATACATTCTACTTCTTTTATATCAATCAAATGATTTTTAAAGACATTCATTCACATGACTTCTCAAGGTCAATAAAAATAATTTGAAAACTCTATCTCTATCCTTTAAACTATACCATTAAAAGACAATTTTTTTACATAGTATATCTCCCTAGTATGAAACCATTTGATTCTTCGAAATTAGCACAAGTTTTCTAATTATATAATTCATTACACTTTATCGCTGTTTTATTGAATGAATTAAAATTTTGATTCCTATATAGTTAACATAATCTTGAATAAAACTATTATTCCTAAACAATAATACCAAAATATTCTTTATGTTATCATTTAACATTTTCTTAATATTTCATAATTACATTAAAAAAAGTTAATCAAAACATTGTAGTACCCCACATAACTCTACAAATTTAAGTCAATATATCAGTTGAATCTAAAGTTTGACGGATATGCATCTTCTTCATAGCAAATTTCACTTTACTTTTTTAGTTCAATCTATAATATACATATTATTTTCCGCATTATGAACTTCCAAAATAATTTAAAATTTATTACCTAAAACTCTCATTTAATAAGTTCTAGAGCTAGCAATTTTTTTATATTTTTATGACGTCATTTTCATTAGGATACCATTAACTTCGCTTTTGATGCGTCTAACATGATCAAGGTCATTAGAGCCACCATCTCTTACATTAGCTATTCTATATGTCATTTTCTCCTTCTTCAGTACAAAGTCTATTATATAAATAATCAAAAGCTTAAGCGATTCCATTCCTTGATGCAATCTTGCAAGATTCAAGCTTTACTATAATCATTACAAGCCTAAATAATATTCAACTTTTCCACGCATCAAAAGAATTTTTTATTTTCTTGAACACATTTAAACTCTCATTCCTATTATTAATATTTTCAACATCAATAACTTGTAGCTTCCCCAATATCCTTGAATTTTCCTTTTATATTTAGTTTCTTCTAAAGAAGCTGTAAACAATCAATATATATTTTTCTTGACATCATTAGGTCCACCAATTCTCTAAGTTTCATATTCAAATAACACAAATTTAATCTTAGTTTTAATTTTTAAAAGTAGTCACATTTGCTTTTCACCACAACAAAGTTAAGTTATGAAACGATTTAGAGATGATGTCCTAGCCAACCTTTACCAACTTTTCATCACAACTGATAAAACCTTACCAACCTTTACAAAATATCAGGAAGTGGTTGTAAGGTCTTATCATGACACATGTGGAGCATGTACATAAAGGCAATAGTAGTTGCGGATGTGACAAGACGTAGGCAACCCAAACCAGCTGACCAACGCCAATTGAGGTGTACATACTTCGAGAAATTGAAGTTATCAACCAAAATTCTCAAGAGCAAGACATAAATAAACAAAAATAAAGTAACGGTCAACCAAGGCAAGCTGGGTTAGCATGGAGCATGGCAGATGAAGGTTGATAGGTAGGTTAGAGATGGACAAACAAAGGCTAGCTAGCATCCTAGAGTGAGCAAGCAAAGGCAAGCCAGTAAGGCTCATAAATATAAAAGAGTTAGTCATCCACAAAGTCTTCTAAGAGTAAAATTATGCAAAAAATGAGGCGTTACACCCTAGACTATTCTCAGGTTTTACTCATTATAAGTCATTCACCCTAGTTAAGAACCCTCATTGGATCGTTAAGATGAAAATTTTATTTATCAACTTGATCACTGATGTTTGGCCAAGGCAAAAGGGGGTACACTCGAGTATGGCAGATGAAGGTATGTTAGTAAGTTAGAGACAGGCAGACAAAGGCGAGCTGGCATGGTAAAGCTAGGAAAACAAAAGAAAGCTAGCAAGCCCCATGTTATCAGGTAGATCATTCCCCAAGTCATCTAGAAAGAAAGGTCAAGTGGTACCTAAGGAAAAAACTAACTGGCATAATCACGTAACTCAGCTATGTCCTTACGTAACATTGGAGCTCGAGATTAAGTGCAAAAAATGGTCACTACTCCCTCATTATGTTTAAGTTTTGCCTATTCTAAAAATCACTTATACTAAGTCTAAAAACTTTAGCAGTAATACAATAAAATCATCCTTGAATCTCAATAGATGGGATCTATGTCCCAAGTCCTCTCAAGTAGATTCACATTTTGACCACGGAAGCTATAGCATATAAGGGCGTCACTTACCACTAAACGAGTTGAAAAAAGTACTCCCGAACCTGACTATCCGAGGCAATTTAGACCTTAGCAAACTTGTCCACAGCCCCTTTGTGTATTTCTACCACAAGGATCTCCAAGGGCTTTAGGAGAAGGAAGCCAAGGAAGAAAACTAGGGTTCACATAAGTATATAGGGACAAATATTGTTTTAAGAAATTGATATTAAAATATGCAATAAAATTGTAAGAACATTGCTAAACACAAGCAAAAAATTTAATAGAAAAACCTCCTATTTCCCCTTGCATCCAATTCTTCTACTATTTTCTTTCTCCTTGTAAATACCTTTGATTTCCTTATTGCCATTTTTCTCAAAATAGTAAATAACTTCACTGTTTTCTTCTCAATTATGTGCCAGGGACAGCATATGCAACTACTGTGATAAAAACAATACTTGGTGATGAATGGAGTTTGGTTCACGTGGTGATCTCTGGATGTTGAAGCTGTCACAGAAAAACAAACTTGCGCATTTTGACAGCACATAGAGGAAAAGAGAGTGTTGGCTGAAACAGAAAATTTGCAGAACAAAATTGAAATTTAAACTTTAATTCAATTCAAAACTGATTAATTGCAATTAGCCCTTAATTCCTAATTTATAGACGGAGGATAAGAAATACTAAACTTAAATCAAAGTATATCTGAAATGGATAAGAATGCATAGAAATATCAATTATAAATAAATTCAATCTACTAATCTCAAATTTAAGATATGAAATATGCAACTAGCTTCCACATTTCAAAAAAAACTAAATTACAAAAAAATGAGATGTAACAAAGTTTCTTAATTTTTAAGGATTGACCATAACTTTTAGAAATTGATAAGTATCATCATTAGATAATGGTCTTGTGGAACAAGGTTAGTATAGGTCAAACAGAAAACATTCATCCCGATGCTAGAAATGACACTGAACTTGATCAACTTAGGCTTATCAGGACACTGACAACATTGATTATGCCATAAAAAGGTTCAAGTTTATAAAATAGCAAACACTTTCCAACAGATGCGAATGAACCAACCTTCCCCTTGGAAAACCTAAATTCTTAGAGACCATTTTTTTAATTATTTATTTTTATTTGTTTTATTTATTTATTTTTTTACTTGAAATAAAACATTTTTGATATGTTATAACATAATTAGTTATTTTTAAAAAGGATCAAAGTAATTTTTAGATGTTTTGAGTGGTTTCAGAAACAAGTAAATTTGTTTTATAAAAAAAATAAAGATGCAAAAATTGCACTAAACAAACATGCTTCTAAAACGAAAGTTAAAATAAAATTAAAAATGAAAAATAAAAGTGACCCCAAACAAGTCCTTAGCAAATCCTGCCATCTAGTTACGCTAGCAGCTAAACAATAAGCCAGAAATAGATATCTGGATGAAGAATTAGAATGCATAGAAATAGCTCATCTGCCAAAATTCAAACCATTAATCTTAAGTTTAAATCTTAAAATGTGGAACTACTTTCACATCTCAAGGAAAACTAAATTACATAAAAACAAAAAAGCACTTAAGTTGTCCAAATTTTATGATTTGAAGATAATTTTGAGAATTTGATGAATATCATTTTGATTTAGTCCAACAAAAAAAAAAAAAAACAAACAAATTTTGCATGCATATATCTCGAATGGGCTCAACCATAGATTTTTCCCATCTAAAACTTGTATGATGCATCAAAATATGTGCTTAATTAAAGAAGTATCAGTCAGCCAATGATCCCTGGGACAACTGAATCATTTTCAATTGGAAGATATCATGGCGATTTTCTAAGGTGTGCTAGAGTTTCTTACAAAGCAAGGCAAGAAGGCACAATCCTTGTTTTAATACAGCCCAAAACACAACAGAAATGATATAGCCAAATACGTTATACGGACCAAGCATTACCATTTGATAACGCCACTTAAAAACAAAATTATTAAAGATCATAGAATCAAACATTAAACCTAGAGTGACACGTTGTCAGTAAAGCTTATCAAAAGTCTACATCCAATTACATAAAAGGATTAACAGGGTACCATTCAGCAAACCTCCTAACCTAATCTGACATCACAAGTTTCAGAATTTCCCCACATACTCGAATTAGCAAGATCAGAGCCTAACAATACAAATATCCATCTCGATGCCATTAAGGACGCCAAAACTAACCCTAAGAAGCACGATTATGCCATGAAAAGTTTCAGGAAGATGGATTAAACAAGAAAATTCCTACGGACATCAATGAACCAACCTTTATCCTGCTAAACCTGAATTCTACGCTCGGCACCCCGTCTAGTTGGCAGAACTTGAGCGAGAAACAAATATCACGAAGACGGCTTCCACGGAAAAGGAGAAAAGTAGGAATGATAGGTTACACACAATAACAAGAGGGATTTATGAAGCCAGTCGTCGGCGATGTAGCGACCGGCGATCGAATCCGAGCGGGAACGTATCGAGCTGGATGGCTGTCTCCGCTAAATTTCATCCTCCTCCGCTTATACCACGATGCCTTTCTTTCTATCCTTCAATAAGACGCCGTTAAGTTGTCACTGTTTGTTCACACTGTTCATTTCTTTTTTTCTATATGAGTTTACCACGATGCGTTTCTTTCTATACTTCAATAAGACGCCGTCAAGTTGTCACTGTTTGTTCACACTGTTCATTTCTTTTTTTCTAGATGAGTTTTTCATGCAGCTAGGGATGGTAAAATTATTCAGTCCAAATAACGCACTCAGGGTTATTTGCGATAGCAAATTAAAACGTGACACTTGGAGTTTAAGAGCCCACCATAAAAAAATAAGAGAAAAATTGTTATTACAACGCGACCCCGCCCGAGCCCCGCCCCAACATCAAAAAAGCGTCTATTTGTCAACTTCCGNGAATTCACATTGCCTCCGCTGTTACTTGTCGAATGCTCGAGTTAACCACTTGTGACGATCGATCGCGGGTCGANCTTTATTTCTAACTTTGATAGTGTGCAAATTTCTAAATTTATTCATGAAACTCATGAATATTCAGAATGTAGGAAAGCAGTTGAAGAGAAGATTCGAGCATCAGAGCATAATGACACATGGATTCTTACTAAACCCCCTCATGATAAGAAGTCGGATGGGTGCAAATGGGTGTTCAATATCAAATACAAGATTGATGGAACTAAATGAGAGATTCAAAGTCAGACTTATTGTAACAAAGTTTCGCTCAAGCCTATGGGATCGACTATTAGGAGACCTGCGCACTAGTTGCCAAACTTAACACTATCGGAGTTCTATTTTCAATAGCGATTAACAGGAGTGAAGACTGTATCAAATTGACATAAGAAATGCTTTTTGAATGAGGATTTGGAAGAAGAAGTATATATAAAGATATCGCCAGGACTCGATAATGTTTCCAACAAACACGTAGTATGCAAGCTCAGGAAGTCTCTATATGGGCTTAAGCAATCACCAAGAGCATGATCCGGAAGATTTACGACAACTATGAGATTTAATGGGTATTTGTAAAGCCAATTTAATCATTCTTTGTTTGTAAAACTTACGTAGAGATATAAAATTGTGATGCAAGGGCTTCTGGCACAAACATTTATGTGGCACTATAATTGCTACAATACTGCAGGATTCGCTATTGCGATAAATGGGCCAAAATTGTCTCTTTTTTCTTTCTTTTACTTTCTTTTCTATTATGCTTTATTCTTTTTTTAGTCTTTTCCTGTATACATGTTGTATTGGTTCTTAAAAGGGAGGTTTTGTCGTGCTTCTGTTTAGGACAGCCGTCGAAGTACATTTCTCCCCTTGAGTGTTGTAGCCGAGTGTTTGAGTGATGCTTTAGTTGTTTCTCTTTCCCAAGGTGGTGATTATCTTTTCTATCTCCTTCCACATCCCTCTTAGTCATTCATGACTGCTCCGTCCTTGCTTCAGCTACCCAGGACAACATCTATTACTTCTCGTTCTTTCTTCATTTCTACTTGCATCCCTCCCTTCCAGCCTTGTTGACATCCTGCATAGTTGCATCCACCCTTCCCGACCTTTTCGCATCATTCCCTGTCGCCATTCTTCGCTGCCTTCATCCGGAAAACAACAAATCTGTTGTTTCTTGCCATCCAACCATTATTACGACTTGTTGTCGTTTGGACTACAACCATCTTGTTGTACCTACAGTCCCCACTTGTTGCCTCGTCGCCGAACAACACTTCTCTTGTCCTGCAGTTCATAGCCCTTTCCCTTCACTAATCATCGCAGTCCCAACCTTCTGCTTCGTTGCCAGCACAGTTCCAACCCCTCCTTTTGTTGTCCCAACCACTCACAATCCATTTCAAACACCTACCTCTACTCCCCGTCCTCCTAACTGACCTTCAACACCCATTGATCGATCGTAGTGTGAGTTTGTATTGTGTTTGTTGTAATTTTTCTTTTAAGTGTGTTTGATTGTAACCACCTATCTACTTTCAATAATAATATTTATTTTTTGCGGTTTGAGTTAACTCCAATATTATTTGGTATTAGAGCTAACATAATCCTAGCTATATTTTTGGATTTCTTGCACCCACCTACTCAACTCTATCTCCACCCAAAAATTATTTTTTCCATCCTTTATCACCCTCGGGCCATAAAACTCTAGCCGTGCTGCTTATGAGAAATTCATAAAGAGATGTTCAGGAACTTACCATGGAAAAGGTGCAACAGAAAATCCTCTAAACGCAATAAGGGTTTATCATCATTGAGAGGAGATGATCCGAAAGGGTCATCCGTAGCCACAATAGTGACTTGTTAGATCAAAAGAATGCAGTAAATCTATTTAACCATGCATATTCCAGGAATGAAGAATCTTAAATCTGAAGATTTGACAAAAATATATGAGAAGCCGTGATTTTGAAGATAAGGTGAATTTGCCACATTTAACGGTCTTTTGGATTCAAACGAGTTCATCGAGTGACTTTAGATCGTGAATCTTTTCTTTGAGTACCAAGAAGTCACACGGGACAAAATGGTAAAACTAACAGCTAGCAAGTTGAAGAAAAGTGCATTATCAGTACCTATCAGCTCACTACAGACCATTTGTTTGCACCGCAACTTTAAATGTGGAGAGGCAACATCACCAGATGACCGTCACACCTTACCTACAGAGTTTAACCCCTGTATCAAGTTGCAAGAGTACTCCAAAGGGAACATTCAATCCCCTTTCTGAGGAGAANATGCAGATTTCTAAATTTATTCATGAAACTCATGAATATTCAGAATGTAGGAAAGCAATTGAAGAGAAGATTCGAGCACCGGAGCATAATGACACATGGATTCTTACTAAACCCCCTCATGATAAGAAGTCGGATGGGTGCAAATGGGTGTTCAATATCAAATACAAGATTGATGGAACTAAATGAGAGATTCAAAGTCAGACTATTAGGAGACCTGCGCACTAGTTGCCAAACTTAACACTATCGGAGTTCTATTTTCAATAGCGATTAACAGGAGTGAAGACTGTATCAAATTGACATTAGAAATGCTTTTTGAATGAGGATTTGGAAGAAGAAGTATATATAAAGATATCACCAGGACTCGATAATGTTTCCAACAAACACGTAGTATGCAAACTCAGGAAGTCTCTATATGGGCTTAAGCAATCACCAAGAGCATGATCCAGAAGATTTACCACAACTATGAGATTTAATGGGAATTTGTAAAGCCAATTTAATCATTCTTTGTTTGTAAAACTTACGCAGGGATATAAAATTGTGATGCAAGGGCTTCTGGCACAAACATTTATGTGGCACTATAATTGCTACAATACTGCAGGATTCGCTATTGCGATAAATGGGCCAAAATTGTCTCTTTTTTCTTTCTTTTACTTTCTTTTCTATTATGCTTTATTCTTTTTTTAGTCTTTTCCTGTATACATGTTGTATTGGTTCTTGAAAGCGAGGTTTTGTCGTGCTTCTGTTCAGTACAGCCGTTGAAGTACATTTCTCCCCATGAGTGTTGTAGCCGAGTGTTTGAGTGATGCTTCAATTGTTTCTCTTTCCCAAGGTGGTGATTATCTTTTCTATCCCCTTCCACATCCCTCTTAGTCATTCATGACTGCTCCGTCCTTGCTTCATCTACCCAGGACAACATCTATTACTTCTCGTTCTTTCTTCATTTCTACTTGCATCCCTCCCTTCCAGCCTTGTTGACATCCTGCATAGTTGCATTCACCCTTCCCGACCTTTTCGCATCATTCCCTGTCGCCATTATTCGCTGCCATCATCCGGAAAACAACAAATATGTTGTTTCCTGCTATCCAACCATTATTACGACTTGTCGTCAGTTGGACTACAACCATCTTGTTGTACCTACAGTCCCCACTTGTTGCCCCGTTGCCGAACAACACTTCTCTTGTCCTGCAGTTCATAGCCCTTCCCCTTCACTGATCATCGCAGTCCCAACCTTCTACTTCGTTGCCAGCGCAGTTCCAACCCCTCCTTTTGTTGTCCCAACCACTCACAATCCATTTCAAACACCTACCTTTACTCCCCGTCCTCCTAACTGACCTTCAACACCCATTGATCGATCGTAGTGTGAGTTTGTATTGTGTTTGTTGTAATTTTTCTTTTAACTGTGTTTGATTGTAACCACCTATCTACTTTCAATAATAATATTTGTTTTTTGTGGTTTGAGTTAACTCCAATATCATTTGGTATTAGAGCTAACATAATCCTAGCTATATTTTTGGATTTCTTGCACCCACCTACTCAACTCTATCTCCACCCAAAAATTATTTTTTCCATCCTTTATCACCCTCTGGCCATAAAACTCTAGCCGTGCTGCTTATGAGAAATTCATAAAGAGATGTTCAGGAACTTACCATGGAAAAGGTGCAACAGAAAATCCTCTAAACGCAATAAGGGTTTATCATCATTGAGAGGAGATGATCCGAAAGGGTCATCCGTAGCCACAATAGTGACTTGTTAGATCAAAAGAATGCAGTAAATCTATTTAACCATGCATATTCCAGGAATGAAGAATCTTAAATCTGAAGATTTGACAAAAATATATGAGAAGCCGTGATTTTGAAGATAAGGTGAATTTGCCACATTTAACGGTCTTTTGGATTCGAACGAGTTCATCGAGTGACTTTAGATCGTGAATCTTTTCTTTGAGTACCAAGAAGTCACACGGGACAAAATGGTAAAACTAACAGCTAGCAAGTTGAAGAAAAGTGCATTATCAGTACCTATCAGCTCACTACAGACCATTTGTTTGCACCGCAACTTTAAATGTGGAGAGGCAACATCACCAGATGACCGTCACACCTTACCTACAGAGTTTAACCCCTGTATCAAGTTGCAAGAGTACTCCAAAGGGAACATTCAATCCCCTTTCTGAGGAGAAACTGATTCAGGGTGGAGAACTCGCGAAGATGATCTATATTCCTAAATCCATCACAGCTAGGAAGTTTTTCAAGTTCACATATTGAGCATACCAAATCAAATTGCACAATTGGAAGAATGATTTATTTCACCGATTAGAGAGCGGTTGAAGAAATAATTAATGATCCAGAGAAGATGAAGATTTCAAAGTGAATCCTCAACTTCAAACTGACGAGGAATAATCACCAACGAATTTAGTTGAAGTAACAGTAGTTGTTTGAGAAGGGATGAGTGCGAGGTAATGGGCGTTCCTATAGGGTATGAAATTTTGGCGCCTCACTATCATTTTGTAGGAGTTGAGAGGAGCATGAACAAGACTGACATTGAAAGTTTAAAATGCCCATGATTTCATAGAAATGATAACAGAGGCATGACAATCCTGTATAAGTTAAATTTAGACTTATTACATATATATGCTACTTTATGAGTCGCCCCTGCTGAGGGATTTTGAACATATGAGAGGGGAGAAGCTTTTGAGCTATTTCTAGAAGAACATATGGAGTCCTTCATGGAGTAAAATCAATTCAGCAATGTACACACCAACAAATGATCAGACAATTCAGCAATGTACACATCAATTCAGCTTTTGAATTGTTTGGGAAAATAACATCCTATAGTGGGATCTAGGTCCTTTTAGGGAAGAAAAAGTGACATCTTCTGAATAGTTATACTTCAGTGTGGTTCAACTTGCCATAGATTTCATCTTATAGTTGATTCCTCCTTATATACTTGTTTATCAGATACTCATACTTGTTTATCAGATACTCTCGGACGGGTATAAGAAGTGGAAGAAGCTAATTATAGATTTAATGGCTTGAGATTTGGTTCGTGAGAATACCTATCTACGCACAGTTCCAGTTATGATTGTGCCAAAATAGGATGGATATCTATTCTATTAAGATGTGCTTTGGAATGCCAACGCCAACATAATTGACTTACCGAGAGATTATAATATTTCCACCACTTTCAACATGGTCGATTCTACGCCATACTATGAGAAGACAGAAGCCTCAATGATTGAGGTTGAATCTTTCCCAACCCTAGTAGATGATGCAGAAGCTTCCTGCGCAAAATTTTTTGCGGTACTGTAACTATTACAGTACTGCGAGATTCACAATTATGGGAGACGTGTCGAAACAATCATATTCTTTTTTTCCATGCTTTCTTTCCTATTATCCTTCAATCAGTTTTAGTCATTTCCTTTATATGTGTTGTATTAGGGTTTGAAATTGAGGTTTTGTCTGTTTCTCCCTTCGAGGGTTGTATTCAATGGTTTGACTAGTGCTTTGGTTGTATATTTTTCCTGAGGTGGTGGTTACTTCCCTAGGACGTTCCACATTCCTCCCACGTCAATCCCGGCTCTTTGTCCTTGTTGAACCACCCAGGACAACAACTATTGTTGTTTATTTTTTTCTTACGGCAGTTTCTCCATTTTCAGCCGCCTCCCCCCCTTCCATGTATCGCCAACAACTTGCACAGCCACCTCCACCCTTCCCAACCCTTCCCCAACCTTCTCACATCACTCCCAGTCGCCGATCCTTGTTGCTGCCATCCGAAAAAATCAAATTTGTTGTTTTCTGGATGTTCAGCCATCATTTCGACTTTTTGTCGTTTGGACTGCAGCCTATTATGTTGTCCTTGTTGTCCTCTTTTGCTGCCCCTGCATTGAGACCACTTCTTTTTTTGTCTTGCAGTCCATGACTCTTCCCCTTCGCTACTCCTTGTCGTCCCAGTCCCTTTGCTTCGCTGTCAACACAATTCTAGCCCCCCCTTTTGTTGTCCCAACCACCCACGACATATTTCAACCACCCAAGTTCGCTCCCCAACCTCCTAGCTGACCTCTACCACCCATAGATTGAGCCTTAGTGTGAGCTTGCGTCGTGTTTGTTGTAATTTCTCTTTCACATGTTTTTGACTGTAACCTCATATTTTTTTCAATAATAATATTTTCTTTTTCTAATGTGGTTCGAGTTAACTCTGATATCAAATTGTTGTGTTGATAGTGTATGTGGATGTTATGATTCGTACTGGTGATGATGAAAGAGAGATTCTCAAGATCGATGAAGTGTTTACGACAGAGTTTGAAATCCTAGACCTACGAAATATGAGATAGTTTCTTGGTATTAGAGATAGTAAGGTCCAAGAAAGGCATCATTAAATCACAACGAAAATACATCAATCTTCTAATCTACTAAAGGAGTCAGGGATGGTTGGATGTAAGTCTGTTGACACTCTAATGGATCTCAACCAGAAGTCAAGGAGGGGAAAAGGAAACGTCTATGTGGATGAGGGAAGAAAACAAAAATTGATATACTTGTCACATATGAGATCCAATATTACATATTCTGTCAGTATTGTGAGTCAACACATGAATATCCGAAATGAAGAGCACTTGGAGATGGTGTATAAAATTTTGAGGTTTCTCAAGAATACTTCTAGTTATGAATTAAATTTTGAGAAAGCCAAGAACAGTGAGGTGGAGGTATACACTGATGCTAGTTGGGTTGGGGAACTAATTGACTGAAGGTCCATCGTAGGTTACTACTCTCATTTTATGGGGAAATTTTGTCACATGGAGAAGTAAGAAACAAGCGGTTGTTTCTAGAAGCAGTGCAAAATCCAAGTGTAGGCACTCGCTTTTAGAATTTATAAAGGTATCTGGATTCGAAAATTGATAAGGGAATTGGTTTGTCCCTCAAACAGGTCTATGCAAACGTTTTTTGATAGTCAAGCAGCTATTAGTATTGCCAAGAATCTTGTGCATCTTGACTGGATCAAACATATTGAAGTTGATTGACACTTCATCTCCGAAAAGGTTAATGGGGGAATTATATAGCTAAGCTACACCCAGACACACCAACAAGTTATCGATTATTCACCAAAGTCCTTCCTTTAAGCATCTTCTCAGAGTTCAATACCAAACTTTGTCTTTATAATATCTACGACCTAGCTTGAGGGGGATTGTAGAAATTTGAGAAGATCCAGTTTTCTCTCTTTCTTCATCTTGTAGGTTGGCCACTAGATTCCAACACAGGGAAGATTTGAGTGGTATTAACTTAGGAAACTCTTGATTAGTATATTTCTTTCATATTCTATGTTTTTTTTTTTTTTTTTCAAAATTATGTCCTTCTCTAATTTAGGATAGGTATATTTGACAAGTTTGTAAATAGGGAGTGATTGGTTTTCGTATATATGTACCTTACTGGTAAATAATGAAATCAATTGTACCTTACTGGTAAATAATGAAATCAATTCTCTTTTCAACAACAAGCTTGTTGGTTTAATTCAATTCTATTGATACTTATTCAAAATTTGGATGGTCTGTATGTCATTTGACTACAATAGAGTGAATAAGAACTGAACTACTGGAAAGAGAGAAGAAAAGATAAAGATAGATAACTTATGTTAGGTTTTCGAAGAACTCAATATTCAATCATCATAAAATCATAATAATTAAAGCTTTTCTTATATAGCAAAATACTAGATTTATTATAAAGTGATTCACATAAAACAGAAATTGCAATAATAAATGGGTTGGAAAAATTTTCCCTTGAAGAGCTGTTGTTGTAAATTATGGTAGAAAATGTAGCGACTCCTTTTAGGAGAATGGGAATATTCATGAACGAAGTTGCAAACGAAATTATTGACATAATTTTTCTAATCTAAGCACATATGTGGTGGAAGTGGAAGCACAAACTCAATCTAAGGAAATATCGTTTAGGTAGTTGTGTTATCAATTGTAGATCATCATGTAGAGTCATTTCAACGCCCCATTTTAATACGGTACTAGAACCTGAATTTAATTTATATCATGCTCATTTTTTTATTATACATCCAAAATTGTACGTGAACGTACTAGGATATAGGACACAATTGCGTTACTTGTTTATGGCCATTTACTCTGATCTCTTGCTTGAAATAATAGCCAACATAATATCTAATGAGCTAATAGCTTAGTGTGATAAGTAATTTTAATATAAGATACAAAATGCAAGCAAAGAAAGTAATACCATGTATGTTGATATCTCAAACCATTATGAGTATTAGTAATCACAGACATGACTAATTCACTGCATCCATTTTAAAACAAGATAAATTTTATAATTATAAAACTAAAAACAATCATAAGCAGTAATTTTATCTATTTGTAAGAAGGTAAAAAGATCATTTAATTGTCAAACCTTTATTGCACTATGATAGTAAACTTTTTGTATGAAATTGCTTGTTTTTATTTTCATTTTTTTCACATTTATACTATTTATAATCTTAGATATATCATATGATGTCTATATAGATTTTGGCACATCCATTGACCATTGGTTTTCTTTCACTTCTTTGCAAAAATTCACTATTACCAAGTGATATGGTTATGTTTTTTGGCTTCCTTCAAACCATTGTTCAAGATCGATCATTAATTTTTAATGATATTGTGCTCATCTTTTTGAAAAGATCCAAAATTTAATAATAACCTTCCAATTTTTTTCTTCTTTTTCCACATGTTGGTACTAAAAAATTCTA
>JXCR01130690.1:285071-299250 GCA_002079205.1 Phalaenopsis hybrid cultivar
CAGCAAGTACAGAAACGGCAGCAGCAGCGGCAGGTAGGAGTAACACCAGCAGCAGCTAGCAGTTCCTCTTTCTATAACCATCAGCAATCCTAAAGAAGCATAGGATTCATGACCAAATATGGTATGAAGATCTACTCCAAAGGTTACTTCTGAATCAGAGACTGAGAATTTTGTCCAGATAACTTCTGAACTCTCTAATTTTATCACAAATCATAAACTTAAGAACCATAATTTCCTTCAATGATCTAAATTCGTGTTTATGTGCATTTATGATAAGGGAAAATAGAAACTTCTTACAGGAGTGGGCATAGTTCTCGAGATCATTGTTTCGGACCACCACAAATGGAAGATTCACGACCATATGGTTGCCTTGGCTAGTCAATTCAATGATCACTGAAGTAGGAGAAATTCTTTTGATCTACAAAACTGTCAAATAGATATTGGAGGCTACAAGAAAAACATATTCTAATACTGAGATTAATGTTGAATTGTTTAAAATTGAGACCAAACTTCATGATATTCGTCAATGAAATCACTCACTCAATATTTCACACCTTGACAAAGTATTTGCTAAAATTGGATATGTTTGAGACATGTGTGAAAATATCCACATGATGTCAGAATGTTTAAATCAATCATAGAGAAGAAGAGAACTGTAAAATTTCTAGTTGGATTAACTCAGGAATTGGATGAAGTAAAAGGGAGGATCATGGGAATAAAGCCTCTTCCATCACTAGCTTAGCCTTTGTTGAAGTCAAGAGAGAAAAGAGCCGAAAGAATCTGATGTTAACTGGAAATGGGGGTTTACCAAATACTGAAAGCCCTGTCTTGTATACTTATATACCGTCTCACGACTTAAAAGCTCAAGAAGAATCCTCCCACATGTGACTATTGCCAGAATATTGGGCATCTCAAAGATAAATGTTAGAAACTTCATTTAAATCCCACAGAGTGGAAACAGGAACATGGAAAGAAAGATCAAGAGAAAAAGGCAAATGCTACTACCACATTCGAAGGATCGATTGAACCATTCACCTTGGAACAGCTTAAAGTTTTGGAAAAACTTATGGGAGGTACTTTAAAACAACACACCAATCTCGTGACAGACTAAGGTAATATATCATTCTCTTATCTTGTTAGTAATGGGAGATTTAGAATTTGAATTATATATTTAGAAGCCTCTGATGCTATGATCAGAGATGTTAATGCTTTAGTCAATTATTAAGAGGCTTCTTTATCTAGATTGGTCAGACTTGTAGATGGATCACGCTAAAAAAATGTTGGAAAAAAAGATGTGGAACTCTCTTTAGATATCACTTCTTCCTAAGTTTTTTTTTTTGTTCCGCAATTGGATTGCAATTTTATTTTTATAGTAAGATTTCTCATGATATAAAATGTGTAACTAAATTTCTTGTAAACTCTTGTGAATATGAGATGGCGTATTGGGGGAAGGTGATTGATAGTTCTGAAATGCATCAAGACTTATACCTGCTCAAGAAAAGTCTATCTGAACACAAAGTCTTCCATTTTTATGACCAATTTCTGAGTTTGTTGAGTCTATATCTATGAAAAACAAGATCATGTTATGGCATTATCGTTTGAGTTATCCTAATTTCACTTATATTGTAAAATTATATCTCCATTTTTTATCAATAAACAATTCAATTTTTATCAATGTGAGATTTGTCAACTTGTCAAACACACCAGAAATAATTATCCCATGATCCATTACGAACCCTCATTCCCTTTCTCCATTAAACACAATGACATTTGAGAACATTCAAATGTGACAATTGTAAGTGGGTTGAGATGGTTTGTCTTATTTATTAACGACTATAGTAGAAGTGCTTTGGTATTCCTAATGAAGGAGAAGTATGAAAGAATCCAAATCTTTTAAATCTTTCATGACATGATTCAACTTCAATTCCAATAGAAATTTTAGATTCTCAAAATTGATAATACAAGGAAATAATTCAACTCCATCATTTGGTCCGTTCTTTCAAAAAGTGAAATTATCCATGTGAGTTCATATATTGATACCCCACAATAAAAGGTAATAACTGAGAGAAAAACAAACATCTCTTGGAGGTATCCCACTCAATTATGATATCCCATCAAGTTCTTAAGCATTTTTGTGGGAAAGTGGTTTTTACTGCAGCATACCTTATTATTCGAATGCTAAGTCGAGCACTTAACTTCAAAACACCTTTTTTATATTTTAATGGTTACCCATCCTTCCATCAGAGCTTTCTCTTCTACCATCCCACTTAAATCTTTGGGTGTGTATCCTTTATTTATGTTCATTCCTAAAATCACACAACACTTGGCCCTATATCTATTAAGTGTATTTTTGTTGGGTATGCCACCAATAAAAGGGATATGTGCTTCTCTCCTGTTACTAAAAAAATACTACAATTCCATGGGATGTCTCATTTTTTAAAATTAATCATAATACCCCAAATATGATGTTCGGGAGGAGAGTGCAAATAAACATCAATTTTGGGATGCACATGATGACACCTACACGTTGTCACCACTTACTTCACCTAGCCCTCTTATCCTGGTTGAGGATGTCCAACCAACCCAACCTGAAGTCCATAACAAAAAACTTTGTTTGTACATGATATAGAAAAAGCTTGAGCAGGTGGAAGACAATTTGCAAGGATGAGTTCACATTCACTTGAAATTTTAGGTAAGGAGTTTAGTACTCAAGAGTTATTCCCATCATGTTCCGATGTTGGTGCCAAGAAAAGTTGCATTAGATATTCAATTTAGGAGTTATAGCTTATGGAAGCTATCCTCATTCTTCAAAACTTTTATTTCTAACTTTGATAGTATGCAGATTTCTAAATTTATTCATGAAACTCATGAATATTCAGAATGTAGGAAAGCAATTGAAGAGAAGATTCGAGCACCGGAGCATAATGACACATGGATTCTTACTAAACCCCCTCATGATAAGAAGTCGGATGGGTGCAAATGGGTGTTCAATATCAAATACAAGATTGATGGAACTAAATGAGAGATTCAAAGTCAGACTATTAGGAGACCTGCGCACTAGTTGCCAAACTTAACACTATCGGAGTTCTATTTTCAATAGCGATTAACAGGAGTGAAGACTGTATCAAATTGACATTAGAAATGCTTTTTGAATGAGGATTTGGAAGAAGAAGTATATATAAAGATATCACCAGGACTCGATAATGTTTCCAACAAACACGTAGTATGCAAACTCAGGAAGTCTCTATATGGGCTTAAGCAATCACCAAGAGCATGATCCAGAAGATTTACCACAACTATGAGATTTAATGGGAATTTGTAAAGCCAATTTAATCATTCTTTGTTTGTAAAACTTACGCAGGGATATAAAATTGTGATGCAAGGGCTTCTGGCACAAACATTTATGTGGCACTATAATTGCTACAGTACTGCAGGATTCACTATTGCGATAAATGGGCCAAAATTGTCTCTTTTTTCTTTCTTTTACTTTCTTTTCTATTATGCTTTATTCTTTTTTTAGTCTTTTCCTGTATACATGTTGTATTGGTTCTTGAAAGCGAGGTTTTGTCGTGCTTCTGTTCAGTACAGCCGTTGAAGTACATTTCTCCCCATGAGTGTTGTAGCCGAGTGTTTGAGTGATGCTTCAATTGTTTCTCTTTCCCAAGGTGGTGATTATCTTTTCTATCCCCTTCCACATCCCTCTTAGTCATTCATGACTGCTCCGTCCTTGCTTCATCTACCCAGGACAACATCTATTACTTCTCGTTCTTTCTTCATTTCTACTTGCATCCCTCCCTTCCAGCCTTGTTGACATCCTGCATAGTTGCATTCACCCTTCCCGACCTTTTCGCATCATTCCCTGTCGCCATTATTCGCTGCCATCATCCGGAAAACAACAAATATGTTGTTTCCTGCTATCCAACCATTATTACGACTTGTCGTCAGTTGGACTACAACCATCTTGTTGTACCTACAGTCCCCACTTGTTGCCCCGTTGCCGAACAACACTTCTCTTGTCCTGCAGTTCATAGCCCTTCCCCTTCACTGATCATCGCAGTCCCAACCTTCTACTTCGTTGCCAGCGCAGTTCCAACCCCTCCTTTTGTTGTCCCAACCACTCACAATCCATTTCAAACACCTACCTTTACTCCCCGTCCTCCTAACTGACCTTCAACACCCATTGATCGATCGTAGTGTGAGTTTGTATTGTGTTTGTTGTAATTTTTCTTTTAACTGTGTTTGATTGTAACCACCTATCTACTTTCAATAATAATATTTGTTTTTTGTGGTTTGAGTTAACTCCAATATCATTTGGTATTAGAGCTAACATAATCCTAGCTATATTTTTGGATTTCTTGCACCCACCTACTCAACTCTATCTCCACCCAAAAATTATTTTTTCCATCCTTTATCACCCTCTGGCCATAAAACTCTAGCCATGCTACTTATGAGAAATTCATAAAGAGATGTTCAGGAACTTACCATGGAAAAGGTGCAACAGAAAATGCTCTAAACGCAATAAGGGTTTATCACCATTGAGAGGAGACGATCCGAAAGGGTCATCCGTAGCCACAATAGTGACTTGTTAGATCGAAAGAATGCAGTAAATCTATTTAACCATGCATATTCCAGGAATGAAGAATCTTACATCTGAAGATTTGACAAAAGTATATGAGAAGCCGTGATTTTGAAGATAAGGTGAATTTGCCACATTTAACGGTCTTTTGGATTCAAACGAGTTCATCGAGTGACTTTAGATCGTGAATCTTTTCTTTGAGTACCAAGAAGTCACACGGGACAAAATGGTAAAACTAACAGCTAGCAAGTTGAAGAAAAGTGCATTATCAGTACCTATCAGCTCGCTACAGACCATTTGTTTGCACCGCAACTTTAAATGTGGAGAGGCAACATCACCGGATGACCGTCACACCTTACCGACAGAGTTTAACCCCTGTATCAAGTTGCAAGAGTACTCCAAACGGAACATTCAATCCCCTTTCTGAGGAGAAACTGATTCAGGGTGGAGAACTCGCGAAGATGATCTATATTCCTAAATCCATCACAGCTAGGAAGTTTTTCAAGTTCACATATTGAGCATACCAAATCAAATTGCACAATTGGAAGAATGATTTATTTCACCGATTAGAGAGCGGTTGAAGAAATAATTAATGATCCAGAGAAGATGAAGATTTCAAAGTGAATCCTCAACTTCAAACTGACGAGGAATAATCACCAACGAATTTAGTTGAAGTAACAGTAGTTGTTTGAGAAGGGATGAGTGCGAGGTAATGGGCGTTCCTATAGGGTATGAAATTTTGGCGCCTCACTATCATTTTGTAGGAGTTGAGAGGAGCATGAACAAGACTGACATTGAAAGTTTAAAATGCCCATGATTTCAGAGAAATGATAACAGAGGCATGACAACCCCGTATAAGTTAAATTTAGACTTATTAGATATATATGCTACTTTATGAGCGCCCTTGCAGAGGGATTTTGAACATATGAGAGGGGAGAAGCTTTTGAGCTATTTCTAGAAGACCATATGGAGTCCTTCATGGAGTAAAATCAATTCAGCAATGTACACACCAACAAATGATCAGACAAGATGGTGGAACCACAACTTGGGAAATTGCTTTTGAATTGTTTGGGAAAATAACATCCTATAGTGGGATCTAGGTCCTTTTAGGGAAGAAAAAGTGACATATTCTGAATAGTTATACTTCAGTGTGGTTCAACTTGCGATAGATTTCATCTCATAGTTGATTCCTCCTTACATACTTGTTTATCAGATACTCATATTTGTTTATCAGATACTCTCGGACGGGTATGAGAAGTGGAAGAAGCTAATTATAGATTTAATGGCTTGAGATTTGGTTCGTGAGAATACCTATCTACGCACAGTTCCAGTTATGATTGTGCCAAAATAGGATGGATATCTATTCTATTAAGATGTGCTTTGGAATGCCAACGCCAGCATAATTGACTTACCGAGAGATTATAATATTTCCACCACTTTCAACATGGTCGATTCTACGCCATACTATGAGGAGACAGAAGCCTCAATGAATGAGGTTGAATCTTTCCCAACCCTAGTAGATTGATGCAGAAGCTTCCTGCTCAAAAATTTTTGCGGTACTGTAGCTATTACAGTACTGCGAGATTCGCAATTATGGGAGACGTGTCGAAACAATCATTTTCTTTTTTTCCATGCTTTCTTTCCTATTATCCTTCAATCAGTTTTAGTCATTTCCTATATATGTGTTGTATTAAGGTTTGGAATTGAGGTTTTGTCTGTTTCTCCCTTCGAGGGTTGTATTCAATGGTTTGACTAGTGTTTTGGTTGTATATTTTTCCTGAGGTGGTGGTTACTTCCCTAGCACGTTTCACATTCCTCCCACGTCAATCCCGGCTCTGTCCTTGTTGAACCACCCAGGACAACAACTATTGTTGTTTATTTTTTTCTTACGGCAGTTTCTCCATTTTCAGCCGCCTCCCCACCTTCCATGTATCGCCAACAACTTGCACAACCACCTCCACCCTTCCCCAACCTTCTCACATCACTCCCAGTCGCCGATCCTTGTTGCTGCCATCCGAAAAAATCAAATTTGTTGTTTTATGGATGTTCAACCATCATTTCGACTTTTTGTCGTTTGGACTACAGCCTATTATGTTGTCCTTTTTGTCCTCTTTTGCTGCCCCTACATTGAGACCACTTCCTTTTTTGTCTTGCAGTCCGTGACTCTTCCCCTTCGCGACTCCTTGTCGTCCCAGCCTCTTTGCTTCGCTGTCAACACAATTCTAGCCCCTCCTTTTGTTGTCCCAACCACCCACGACATATTTCAACCACCCAAGTTCGCTCCCTAACCTCGTAGCTGACCTCTACCACCCATAGATTGAGCCTTAGTGTGAGCTTGCGTCGTGTTTGTTGTAATTTCTCTTTCACATGTTTTTGACTGTAACCTCATATTTTTTTCAATAATAATATTTTCTTTTTCTAATGTGGTTCGAGTTAACTCTGATATCAAATTGTTGTGTTGATAGTGTATGTGGATGTTATGATTCGTACTGGTGATGATGAAAGAGAGATTCTCAAGATCGATAAAGTGTTTACGACAGAGTTTGAAATCCTAGACCTACGAAATATGAGATAGTTTCTTGGTATTAGAGATAGTAAGGTCCAAGAAAGGCATCATTAAATCACAACGAAAATACATCAATCTTCTAATCTACTAAAGGAGTCAGGGATGGTTGGATGTAAGTCTGTTGACACTCTAATGGATCTCAACCAGAAGTCAAGGAGGGGAAAAGGAAACGTCTATGTGGATGAGGGAAGAAAACAAAAATTGATATACTTGTCACATATGAGATCCAATATTACATATTCTGTCAGTATTGTGAGTCAACACATGAATATCCGAAATGAAGAGCACTTGGAGATGGTGTATAAAATTTTGAGGTTTCTCAAGAATACTTCTAGTTATGAATTAAATTTTGAGAAAGCCAAGAACAGTGAGGTGGAGGTATACACTGATGCTAGTTGGGTTGGGGAACTAATTGACTGAAGGTCCATCGTAGGTTACTACTCTCATTTTATGGGGAAATTTTGTCACATGGAGAAGTAAGAAACAAGCGGTTGTTTCTAGAAGCAGTGCAAAATCCAAGTGTAGGCACTCGCTTTTAGAATTTATAAAGGTATCTGGATTCGAAAATTGATAAGGGAATTGGTTTGTCCCTCAAACAGGTCTATGCAAACGTTTTTTGATAGTCAAGCAGCTATTAGTATTGCCAAGAATCTTGTGCATCTTGACTGGATCAAACATATTGAAGTTGATTGACACTTCATCTCCGAAAAGGTTAATGGGGGAATTATATAGCTAAGCTACACCCAGACACACCAACAAGTTATCGATTATTCACCAAAGTCCTTCCTTTAAGCATCTTCTCAGAGTTCAATACCAAACTTTGTCTTTATAATATCTACGACCTAGCTTGAGGGGGATTGTAGAAATTTGAGAAGATCCAGTTTTCTCTCTTTCTTCATCTTGTAGGTTGGCCACTAGATTCCAACACAGGGAAGATTTGAGTGGTATTAACTTAGGAAACTCTTGATTAGTATATTTCTTTCATATTCTATGTTTTTTTTTTTTTTTTTCAAAATTATGTCCTTCTCTAATTTAGGATAGGTATATTTGACAAGTTTGTAAATAGGGAGTGATTGGTTTTCGTATATATGTACCTTACTGGTAAATAATGAAATCAATTGTACCTTACTGGTAAATAATGAAATCAATTCTCTTTTCAACAACAAGCTTGTTGGTTTAATTCAACTCCATTGATACTTATTCAAAATTTGGATGGTCTGTATGTCATTTGACTACAAAAGAGTGAATAGGAAGAACTGAACTACTGGAAAGAGAGAAGAAAGGATAAAGATAGATAACTTATGTTAGGTTTTCGAAGAACTCAATATTCAATCATCATAAAATCATAATAATTAAAGCTTTTCTTATATAGCAAAATACTAGATTTATTATAAAGTGATTCACATAAAACAGAAATTGCAATAATAAATGGGTTGGAAAAATTTTCCCTTGAAGAGCTGTTGTTGTAAACTATGGTAGAAAATGTGGCGACTCCTTTTAGGAGAATGGGAATATTCATGAACGAAGTTGCAAGCGAAATTATTGACATATAAATAATTTTTCTAATCTAAGCACATATGTGGTGGAAGTGGAAGCACAAACTCAATCTAAGGAAATATCGTTTAGGTAGTTGTGTTATCAATTGTAGATCATCTTGTAGAGTCATCTCAATGCCCCATTTTAATATGGTACTAGAACCTGAATTTAATTTATATCATGCTCATTTTTTTTATCATACATCCAAAATTGTACGTGAACGTACTAGGATATAGGACACAATTGCGTTACTTGTTTATGGTCTCATTTACTCTGATCTCTTGCTTGAAATAATAGCCAACATAATATCTAATGAGCTAATAGCTTAGTGTGATAAATAATTTTAATATAAGATACAAAATGCAAGCAAAGAAAGTAATACCATGTATGTTGATATCTCAAACCATTATGAGTATTATTAATCACAGACATGACTAATTCACTGCATCAATTTTAAAACAAGATAAATTTTATAATTATAAAAGTAAAACAATCATAAGGAGTAATTTTATCTATTTGTAAGAAGGTAAAATGATCATTTAATTGTCAAACCTTTATTGCACTATGATAGTCAATTTTTTGTATGAAATTGCTTGCTTTTATTTTCATTTTTTTCACATTTATACTATTTATAATCTTAGATATATCATATGATGTCTATATAGATTTGGGCACATCCATTGACCATTGGTTTTCTTTCACTTCTTTGCAAAAATTCACTATTACCAAGTGATATGGTTATGTTTTTTGGCTTCCTTCAAACCATTGTTCAAGATCCATCATTAATTTTTAATGATATTGTGCTCATCTTTTTGAAAAGATCCAAAATTTAATAATAACCTTCCAATTTTTTTCTTCTTTTTCCACATGTTGGTACTAAAAAATTCTATACCTTGATATTCTCTGTCATTAATTTCACGAAGGTGCTTATTCTCCGATTTTTCTTTGCAGCTAGGCTCTTTGTCAGTAATGCATTTGAATAGAAAATTAGTTTTAAACGATATTCATGAAATCCAATTTTGAATAGTTTACTTCTCTATCTTTAGCGCTTTGTTTTGTTTGAGTGATCGTCAAATTGAAGTAAATTGGGAGAAAGTTTGTAAACCTTTGATTGGTATAACCAACTTCTGCTTTCAACTTGGCGTTAATGCAGGGGACTGATATGCCCTCATGTGATCATTCAAGCAGAATGCGTGATGCATCAGATGCTCTTTCCCAGGCATTACAAGAGAAGGTTAGAATTCTTCTTCCATTTTATTTTCCTTGCAATTGGTTGTTTCTGTAATTTTATTCTGTAAACGATTTTCTAATTTGACTTTATAATGGAAACCTAGATGGATGCAAAGAACAGTAACAGTTGATTTGTTTCATATCTATATGATGCCAGGTTGCTGCTTTGCTGCTTTTGTCGCAAGAAGAAGAAAGGCATTTACTGGAGAGGGAAATGAATGCTGCTCTTCAGCAAAAGTTGGAAGAACTTCAAAGGCACTTGTCTCAAGTAATTATCAGCTCTGATCTTTTATTTTTCTTGCTTTCTTGCTGAGTTATGATAACTGTGTTTTACTGTATGCAACGTTCTAGGTGCCACTAAATTAGCTCAGCCAAGAGATGGGATATATTCATGATGTTGAATAGCTATATTATAAGTTTGCACATTTTCTCTCTTGCTGGGTATGGTGCTGGTTGCAATTGCAACCTTTTCAGTATACCCTTTCTTTGAGTGTATATGTTGTATGCCCCATCTATGTAACGAAGGTCAGAGAATAAGATTCTTGATTTGTTTATATGCTTATAGGAAATGATGAAGGGGTGGTTGAGGGAAGATAGAATTGACAGAGGGTTTGGTGAGGTAGGGGGGAGGGAGAATTGAGTGGAGATCATGGAAGACCAAAGACGGGATGATGCTACATGAGCGTCGCTGAAGGAATCTTGTTCGTCTTTCTTTTTCAAACCGATTATTGCCATGTGTTCATTTAATTATTGCACATATTTTGATTGTAAGTTTTGGTTTGATGACACTTTTCTATGTTTAAATTGCTTTATGAGTTTATAATTGTTTAATAATTTGGTTAGTGAAATGTTGAAGCCCCAATTCTCTTCAAACGTATCTCTTTATTCTANGTGATCATTTAATTGTCAAACCTTTATTGCACTATGATAGTCAACTTTTTGTATGAAATTGCTTGCTTTTATTTTCATTTTTTTCACATTTATACTATTTATAATCTTAGATATATCATATGATGTCTATATAGATTTTGGCACATCCATTGACCATTGGTTTTCTTTCACTTCTTTGCGAAAATTCACTATTACCAAGTGATATGGTTATGTTTTTTGGCTTCCTTCAAACCATTGTTCAAGATCGATCATTAATTTTTAATGATATTGTGCTCATCTTTTTGAAAAGATCCAAACTTTAATAATACCCTTCCAATTTTTTTCTTCTTTTTCCACATGTTGGTACTAAAAAATTCTATACCTTGATGTTCTCTGTCATTAATTTAACGATGGTGCCTATTCTCCGATTTTTCTTTGCAGCTAGGCTCTTTGTCAGTAATGCATTTGAATAGAAAATTAGTTTTAAACGATATTCATGAAATCCAATTTTGAATAGTTTACTTCTCTATCTTTAGCGCTTTGTTTTGTTTGAGTGATCGTCAAATTGAAGTAAATTGGGACAAAGTTTGTAAACCTTTGATTGGTATAACCAACTTCTGCTTTCAACTTGGCGTTAATGCAGGGGACTGGTATGCCCTCATGTGATCATTCAAGCAGAATGCGTGATGCATCAGATGCTCTTTCCCAGGCATTACAAGAGAAGGTTAGAATTCTTCTTCCATTTTTTTTTCCTTGCAATTGGTTGTTTCTGTAATTTTATTCTGTAAACGATTTTCTAGTTTGACTTTGTAATGGAAACCTAGATGGATGCAAAGAACAGTAACAGTTGATTTGTTTTATATCTATATGATGCCAGGTTGCTGCTTTGCTGCTTTTGTCGCAAGAAGAAGAAAGGCATTTACTGGAGAGGGAAATGAATGCTGCTCTTCAGCAAAAGTTGGAAGAACTTCAAAGGCACTTGTCTCAAGTAATTACCAGCTCTGATCTTTTATTTTTCTTGCTTTCTTGCTGAGTTATGATAACTGTGTTTTACTGTATGCAACCTTCTAGGTGCCACTAAATTAGCTCAGCCAAGAGATGGGATATATTCATGATGTTGAATAGCTATATTATAAGTTTGCACATTTTCTCTCTTGCTGGGTATGGTGCTGGTTGCAATTGCAACCTTTTCAGTATACCCTTTCTTTGAGTGTATATGTTGTATGCCCCATCTATGTAACGAAGGTCAGAGAATAAGATTCTTGATTTGTTTATATGCTTATAGGAAATGATGAAGGGGTGGTTGAGGGAAGATAGAATTGACAGAGGGTTTGGTGAGGTAGGGGGGAGGGAGAATTGAGTGGAGATCATGGAAGAGCAAAGACGGGATGATGCTACATGAGCGTTGCTGAAGGAATCTTGTTCGTCTTTCTTTTTCAAACCGATTATTGCCATGTGTCCATTTAATTATTGCACATATTTTGATTGTAAGTTTTGGTTTGATGACTCTTTTCTATGTTTAAATTGCTTTATGAGTGTATAATTGTTTAATAATTTGGTTAGTGAAATGTTGAAGCCCCAATTCTCTTCAAACGTATCTCTTTATTCTATGATTTTACGTTATTATTTGGTATCATAGATAGTTACATGAAACCAAAATCTGAGGTTTTCCAGTTGCATGTGACCACATCGCACTATTCTTGCACTTGAGCTTCATTGTGTCATTGCAAACTCCATTGTTCAACCACTGTAAGACTTTTCTTTTTCTTGATCCCAACCAATCACTTGCATCCCAGAAGCAATCACAACATTTTTGCATCTTTCTGCAAGTGCTTGTGCTACAGGTAATTGCGACTGATGATGCATCCTCTGCAGGTGTATGCCCCAGCTACTCGCGAGATTAAGCACTCTTCCATATCCTAGCAACTAATCCACTCTAATATTGATCTATCATGTGCCAGGCTATCCTAATCTGTGATACCGGGGGGAACCAAATGATAATAGGAATAACCAAATTTTATTTGCTGATTTCAACTAGAAAATTTCAACCACACGAATGGAAATAGGAAATAATAACAATATGACACACAATCCCGATCAGGGTAACTTCAAGGTGGTGGTAGGGGCTGTGGGGCGGTAGGACAGGAAATGGGTTGGAGTGCAAAAAAGCAGCGGCACAACAGCGGAAGGCTGCTGTACTGGGCAGCAGCAACCTAACGAGGAGGTTGGGACAGTGCTGGTAACCAACGGGAATGGGGGAAACAGGTGGTCGAGCGGCTGGGATGTAGTGGTGGCTGGTGGTTGCAGGATCACGGCAAAGGAATGCTGTGTGTGTGCGGCTGCAGTAGGGAAGGTGATGAGGGAACACCACAGCATGTTGTGGGGAAGGATGCGGTGGTTGGAAGGGCAGGAACTACTGAAAAACGACCGAGGGCTGTTTTCCTATGTTCACACCAAAGACGACAATGGTTGCAACGAAGGAAAGGTTGCGAAGGAGTTTGGGAAGGATAAATACCACTTTAGGAGCGAGATAGAACTGAAGCACAACTCAACATTGAAAGATAACCGCCACCTCAGAACAAGATACTACCGGAGCACCTCTCGCGCTTGGATATATCCTTAGAATGGAAAACAAGGGACACTGATGGCTGTCCTGATAGAAACACAATCAAAACTAAAAACCTAAATCACAAAAAATAGTTATACAAGCCTTAGATAGCGGAGGGGCCTCACTCCATTTAGATGATTGNATAAGACTTTGTGGGGAAGGATGCTGTGGTTGGAAGGGCGGGAACTACTGAAAAACGACCAAGGAGGGCTGTTTTCCTATGTTCACACCAAAAACGACAATGGTTGCAACGAATGAAAGGTTGCGAAGGAGTTTGGGAAGGATAAATACCACTTTAGGAGCGAGATAGAACTGGATCACAACTCAACATTGAAAGATAACCGCCACCTCAGAACAAGATACTACCGGAGCACCTCTCGCCCTTGGATA
Source organism: Phalaenopsis hybrid cultivar (assembly GCA_002079205.1). Taxonomy (NCBI): domain Eukaryota; kingdom Viridiplantae; phylum Streptophyta; class Magnoliopsida; order Asparagales; family Orchidaceae; genus Phalaenopsis; species Phalaenopsis hybrid cultivar. Next base: position 298,848 of record JXCR01130690.1, read on the forward strand.
TATCCTTAGAATTGAAAACAAGGGACACTGATGGCTGTCCTGATAGAAACACAATCAAAACTGAAAACCTAAATCACAAAAAATAGTTATACAAGCCTTAGATAGCGGAGGGGCCTCACTCCATTTAGATGATTGTTCACTGGTTTGGATGGCCGACCAACCCAACAAAATGCTTAACCAGTCCGTTCCAAGAGCAAGAAGCGGCTCTTGCGTCTGCTATTTGGCGCTTCCGTGACCACTAAGTTGACACCTGCATCAGTCTCATGAGGATGGAGGAGCTTCAAACTCATCTGTCAAAGTGTATGTCTTTTCATAATAGTCAAGTCGACCTCATCGAGAAGTGTATGTCTTTTCATAATAGTCAGGTCGACCCTGTTGAAAATTGAAGAAATGTTGCAAGCTC
>JXCR01130690.1:317124-339901 GCA_002079205.1 Phalaenopsis hybrid cultivar
TTAGTGTATAATAGTGTATGGGGTCGTACTCCAATTTTTCCTATTTAAGGTTCTTAATGTTTTTCCACTTTTATTTATGATCACACCAGCAAGGTATGGGTGTATTTCTTAAAATATAAATATGATGTGTTTGACGTGTTTAAAAGTGGAAAGTGACAGTTAGGAATGAGATTGGCTTGTGGTTGAAGTATATCATATCAAATAATGATGGCAAGTATCGTGATCAGAGGTTCAGAAGTTACAGTATTTTAGAAGAAATCTTACATGAGTTTATTGTTCCAAAGACACCAAAATAAAATGATGTAACTAAGCGCAATAATAGAATCATCACATAGCATGCCAACAGTATGAGGTTGCATGTAGGCTTGTCAAAGCAATTCTGGGCAGAAGTAGTAGATACTACAATTTATCCTATATCGTGTTCTGTCGATACATTTTAATGAGGGGTTACTTGGAGAAGCTTCGAGTGACAGGGAGGTAAATCTATCACTTGATTCAAAATCTGTCAAGTGCACTTTTATTCAGCATGTTGATGACAGATTTTGAATCAAGATTTATTGAACACTTAAATACTTTATTGAACACTTAAATACAGTTCATCCGAAGTTCATGTTGATGCAGGATCCAAGATTAAACTTGATTCAAAATCTGTCAAGTGCACTTTTATTAAGCATGCTCAGATGAATTTAGGATTAAATTCTAGGAAAATTAAAATCAGAAGTTTATTAAGGGCAGGGATGTTACTTTCAATGAAATGGAGATATACAAAGAGAAAAACAGAACTCAGAATTGTCCTTCAGTTACTTCTAAAGAGTCTTCCAAATATATCGAGATAGAAGATATTGGTGATCAAGAAGATGGAAAAATAAAAGGTGCTCGATCTAATGAAGCACCTCCTGCAAAATCAAATTGCCAATACAGAGGTATTCTCCTTGTACTATCTATTGCTAACTAGTAGTACTGAATCAAAAGACTATGACGAAACCACTCGAGTTGAAGACTCTAAGGAGTGGAAGTTATTCACAGATGACGGGATACAACTACTGAGGTTAAATCAGACATAATATTTGGAAGAATTACCAGATGGTAAAAACGCATTACACAAGTGGAATTACAGACTGAAAGAACAGTGAGATGATAGCAAGCATTATAAGACAAGGCTTATTTTGAAAGAGTTTCAGTAAAATGAATAAGTAGACTATAATGAGATATTTTCTCTTATAATGAAAATGACAACTATCAGAATTGTGTTGAGCATGATAGCAGAAATATCTACATCTGAAGTAGATGAATGCGAAAACAACCTTCCTACATTGTGACTTAGAAGATGAACTATATATGGTGCAACCACGAGGATATAAAATTTCATGAATAAAAGATACGGTCCGCAAACTAAAATTTTTTTTTGGTTTGCAGCTGACCCCAAGACAGTTGTACAAAAGATTTGATAAGTTTATGTCAGATAATGGGTACATGAAGTGTTAAGAAAATCGTTGTTGCTTCATCAAACATTTTGTAATTGTTATATTATGCTTCTTTTGTTTGTTAATGGCATGTTTATTGTGGATGCAAATATGGAGAAGATCAGAGATTTGAAGGAGCAACTATCAAGAGAATATGAAATGCAGAATTTAGGTCCAACTAAAATTATCGGCATGAGAATCGGTAATGATAGAAGTGTAGGAACATTGAAGTTGTCTTAGGCACAATATGTTGAGAAGATCTTATACATATTCAACACAAGTGAGGCAAAACAAATTTACACTCTCTTAAGTAGTCACTTTAAATTATCTAAGGAACAATTATCTAAGTCTGAAGCAGAACAAACACAAATAAGAAAAACCTGTTGTGTTTCAATTATTGGAAGTTTTATATATGTGTTAATATAGACAATGCTAAATATTGTATATGCAATAAGTGGTCAGCAGATATACAGGTGATCCAGAAGAATATTATTGAGAGGTGGCAAAGTGGATTCTCGGATAATTGAGAGGAACACCACATTTATGTCAGGACAAAGTACATCCAACTACGGTATCACTTCATTTGTTCACTCCTAGAAGATGGTCAATTATCTTTAGAGAAGATAAACACGGCTCAAAATCTTGCAGATATATTGACTAAGGCTATTACAATTGAGAAACTAAAACTATGTTTGGCTTCAGTTGGAATTCAAGAAGTTTGAGACCAAGGTTTAGCCGCACTACAGTACATCGCTATGAAGTTGGTATAAACTTAGAGGAGAGAAATCAATTGCAATCAGTCTCCCAAGTAGAAGATTGATTGTGGCAAGGAGGAGCGTCCTAGAGCCTTGGGAGATGACTTGGTACTTGGCAAGGGGACCCCAGTCCACTAGGGACGCTACAGCTCTCGTTCCTGCCTTTGAAACAGAGCGCAAAAAACCAACACTAGTGAGTGCACCTAGGCTCCCAACACCATGTTTCTGGGACAGAGTCGAACGAAACTCGATGCCCGGGAGGGGTGCAGCTGCACCTGTAACCGAATTTCTACATTTTGGAAATTTAAGTCTTCATCTTCGTTGGTTTGTTATGTGTGTTATGTGCGTTGGAGTTGAATTTTGCGAGTTATCTTGTGTGAAAGAGAGGGGAGAAGCATCCCAGAGTGTTACAAGTTGTAGAGAGACTTGGGTGAGGTGTAATGTGCATATTTCTTCTCATTTCTTCATAGTGAATTTCTTGGTGTGGCGAGGCTCTGTGGTTTTTTTCCTTTTTCGGATTTTTCAATATTAAATCTTGGTGTTCTTGTATTTTTCTGTGATTCTTGTGTTGTGTGTTTTTTTTTTCCAAATTTTGCTTTAGATGTCTCAAATAGGTGTTTAGCATTTCATTGAATCTCCGGTCTCAATTGGACCTCACAATCAAATAGATGTTCAGCATATCATTGAATCACCGGTTTCAACAATTGGACCTCACAATCAAAAGTATTTTAGAAGGTATTTTTGGAGCCTACTGGCATGTGACTTGCCAAGACATTGGTATGGGCATCCATTTCACTATCCACAAGCAAGGTGCTCACCCCATGTTATAATTTAGATGAAGTTAAATAAAAGATCAAGAAATCCTCAACAATTGTCTACTCAAACAAAAACTAATTTTTCCTCTTAATCCATTAAAAAAAAGTTTCAACCTTGTTTCTAAAGTCTATACAAAATCAAAAAAATAAAATAAATTAAAATAAAGAAAACTCCTAAGCTGACTCAAGCAACACATCGCTTGCTCAATACTCTCATAGGACCCACTTCCTCACAGCCTCTCCACCATTGATGTAGCAACACATCGCTTGCTCAATACTCTCATAGGACCCACTTCCTCACAGCCTCGCCACCATTGATTTGCTACATTGCACGCTCATTAGATCATTTCTTCTCACACAACTCTCACCTGCTTCTTCACTAACTCACACAACTGCCACTCCTTCCACGGGAACTGACTCGCCTGGTTAATCTTTATAATCAATTCACACCCTTGCCTTCTTGCTAGGATTTCTTTGCCACTACTGACTAACCCATTTGTAACCCTTATCTTTGCTTCTACTGACTTGAGTTTCCAGTCCTAACAGAGGCGCTTCCCCTAAATTTACTACCTACAAAGGAAACATAAACTTCTCCATCAGTATAGCACATGCACTTGTAGCTAAAAACAAATAAGAGAAATTTCCCAATTTGCACTATTCTTTGCATTCAAACCTACCAGGTGTTGCACAAAAGCAACTATGCATTGTGCCCTATGGATACAATCAGATGACGAAAACATATAGAGAAATTTACATACGTTGCACACAAATTTTATGTATTTACATATCTTAAATCTAAACTTCTATATTTTCTTACATAACACTTCGGTGTCGTAAACCTATGCAAGAAAATATGAATTTGACTTTTAAAAAGTGGTAATAGTGCTATTCTTGCTGTGATATTAAAGATTTGAATGTTATGGATGTAAAAATAAAAGTTTAGGTGTGATATATGTAAATGCATAAGAATTGTGAGCTATGCATGTAAATGTCGCAAACATAAAATGAACAGCAAGTCCTTATTAGGTTCAACAGTACTGGAGATATTCATACCTGAAGAGCATGTGATTCCCAGGTGCAGTTCTGTCCAGCCTTCCCATAACTGCACTGATACAATAGCCACTCCAAAGAAAAACACAGAGTGGCCATAGAAAAATTTCCTTCAATTTCTCCATCTATTTTTTTCTGGTTCAGAACCTGCAGGGCAACAAACCACTGTCCAATTCTAGGAGAATTAACTATTAAGGGGTTCCTGCTTATTTCAGCAGAATAATCATGCACCGAACTAAGTGGGATTGCATTATATCGAGCATAACACATAACGAGAATTCCTTCAAAACCTGCCGAACCGTTCGATACAGATGTTTGATTCAACATTAGCTCTGCAACAGTGATGCTGAACTGAGCTACTGGAGCTACTATATCCAAAGAGTAGACTTTTAGCTCTCCATTGCCAATGCAAGACAACAGAGAATTATTACAGCTGACCAAAAGTTCTGCTGGTAACGAAATATTGGAGCTTATGGCCACCCTTCTCCTTTTAACAGGGTTTTGTACATAATTATCATATTTGAGGTCCAAACCATTCCTGCTGTTGTACAAATTGACATCTAAAAGGTTCCTAGGATGCTTATAATTAGAAGATTGAGAACAAGAAATCATATCGAATGTGTTGTTGCAGTAAGCACCCCACGTTGTTGAAGAATCGCATCCTTCCACATTTATTGTTGCACTTAGCGTGTAAGAATGACCTCGGCTAATCTGCAATTTTATAAAATGTTTACAAAGACTACCATTCAGAAGGTTGAAGTTATGCTTAATACTAATGAAACATTGCTAACTGAAGAACGTACCATCTTTGACTGAGTGCGTTCGGGTCCAAGGCCATTAAAAAATCCAATGTACCATTGTCCCGGAGACACCTATACAGTATTTCCTAACCTGAGTGAGGACATATTTTAAAGGCAGTTTAAAGCTTAATATTTATCAACAAAAGAGCTTTTTTACCTCATGAGCCTACTTGACTCGTGTATGACTCGCTAAGTGAATTTAATGATAATAAATCTTATTTGATAATTGACTGTGTTCCCTTTCAGGTTAATCATTTAATGGCAAACATCAAAATGAAAGATTGCTTCCACAAAGCTAACTTATGACTAATTTGCTATTTGAAGGATGGGCTCAAAGTGCAAAGTCATGAAGACTCGTGAGAAAGTTCAACTAAGATCAACACTGTCTAGAGTGTGACTTTTAAGTAGATTTTAAAGTAACTTGATTCAGTGAATTTACAAAAAGTGGAACTGATAGTGACCACAAAATAAAATTGATTAGATCTTATCAATATTTATTCAAAAAAATTTAGATATTACAAAAATTCTCTCATAAATTCTGAGAAATTGTTTAAATTTATTAAAATTTATCTATTTTATAGGCCTTTATTGTTTAGAGAAATCATAATAATTAATAATCAAGCACTAACAATTTATTTCATCTTGGAATTAATTACTAATATTATTAGTAAGTTGTTGTTGTATTAGTAAGTTTTTGTGAGCTCAAATAAGTTGTTGTTGCATCACTCACTTAAAAATTATTTATTTATTATGGACCATTATTCACATATATCGTCTTACACCAGTAGGATAGATTTAATAATTACAAGTTATGCGCTAATATTGAAGATAGTATCAAAGAAGTTGTGATTAACACGTAACATATTAGACTAACACATCTTGTATATATCCTTTGTATTTTATTGGGATATTTGATTGTTAACTTTTTGCTTCCGCATGCTTGCCTTTGAATGGTCAGGTAAAATTTTGAAATGATTTAAATTATGTTACTCTTCCTTTTCTTGATGTAAGTTTAAGCTAAAAATTCATAAAAATATTTGATGTTCTTTCTAAGCATTTTAAACTTTGCAAAAGATCCTTACAACACGCATTTTGGATTTTGCATATTCTTGTGACCATTCTTCCATGCTAGAAAAGTTAAATTTTGATTTATGAAGCTTTTGTAATGTTTGGGTTGTTTTCCAAAATTATGATTTACTGTTTTCAATGGGCAATCATCTTCTTGAAAAGAAATTGAATCGAGTAAAACAAACAATTTTTATATTGATTGTTTACAATATGCTCTCCAACTAGATGATAACATGTTTTAAAGCTTAAAACCAGCAGAAAAGTTTAGACGGACTAACTTCTTTGCTTAGTGTTGAAAATATGATAAGTGATCAAGTTAGAAGATTAAGGAGAATGTCAAAAAGTTCAAGATTAAAAATTCACAAAGATAGTCCTCCAATATTAGAGACAATAAGAAGAGCAGGACAAAGTGTGGAGAGAAAGAAAAGTAAAAAAGAAACTAAGATCCTTGTAACACTTGTTGTAGAAAAAAATAAGAGAAAGAAAGTTGGGCACTCCCCAACATCTTCTTGTACCCAATACAACTTTGAGAAAAATGAGTTAAATAAAATTTCATACAATAAAACATCCAATTTTTTTTCATAAACCAGTAGATGTTCATGAGAATTTGAAGGAGAAACATGTTTCTAGTAGGAAGGAGTCAAAATCATTTAAGGAAATTATATATACTTTAAATGAAAAAATTAACAAACTCAAGCATAGTTATCTCAAGTTAAAAGAACACAATTTTATGTTCTATGTTTATTGAAGAAAATAAAAACCAGAAAACAATTTTATAACATGTATTCATGAAAAGAAATGCTTTACAAATTAAAATTAGGAGTTTAGAGTATGAAAATGCTAATTTATTAAATGATTTCTTATGAAATGCATTTTCTAGCATTTATTATTCTTGTGATCATGATATTGATTCTCCAAATGCTAAGATAAATGATTGAATTGTAGCTAGTAGAATAAAATTAATGATTTATCTTCATTTAGCACCTGTTTTAGTTCTTGTAGGCATTTTATTCACATTACAAATTTATCCATGTATACGAGAAATAAAAAAAAAGAGTTTTTAAAACATACAGGCATGCTCTACCTAGTATTCGTTAGCTGTGTCATGATATGAATGAGTGATAGGAATAGTCTATCCTCCTTATCACTGAAGTCCTCCCAATAAAATGGTTTCAAATTCTCAACTTTGACTCTCTGTATCACGTTCGAGAGTAATTTTTCCATCTGCCCCGTCATCAATTTACGCAAGCCTCTACTGAGGTTGACAGATCTCTCGTTGTATCTCTTTCCAGGTAAATTCAAACATGTGTCTCATTGATGGCATAGTTAGGGTTTAGATTTATGGGAGTGGAAGAGGGTATTGGAATGGGGAACAGAAAGATTTTTGGCTGGTCGAGGTAGATTTGGGGTATGGCGGATGCTAAAAGCCCTAAAGATAGGACTAGGGTCAAGCTAACTCAAATACCAAATGATGCTAGAGTTAACCCAAAATAACAATAAGAAACAAGCTTTTATTGCTGAAAACATATAACAGTTGCAATCAAATACTTTGGAATTGAAGAAAACAACAAAGACACCACACAAACTCTGGCGAGGGCAGACCGGTGGTGTGTGGTTAGTGGCCGAAACAGGGGTAAGGAGGGAAGTTTTAGGCGTGTGACTATGGGTGAACAAGGGGAGCTTCGGTTGTGGGTCAGCCTGGTCGGCTGTAGGTAGGGGGTAGGGGACATGCTCATAGTAGTTGGCTTCAGGTAGGGGCGTTGTGGGTTGGTTATAGGCAGGAGGATGAGTGTTGTAGGGTAGGGAGGAGTTAGCTGACTGTAGGAGGGTTTGGGGTAGATTACAAGGAAGAGCATGACTGCAGTAGGGGTAGGGAGGAGCTGGCTGCAAGTAGAAGGGGAAAGGAGATAGAATACGAGGAGATAACCACCACCTTAGAGCAGGACACGGTTGGAGCACCAATTGTCCTCAGATACAACTCTAGCAAGAGAGAGACGCCAATGAAAAAAAAATGGAAGCAAAAAACTAACCCCAACCTAAGAAAAACAACATATATATAATATAGATAATATATAATATTGATAAGTAACGGGGAGTCCCTCCTCTTTAGCAGCAACCCTAACCCAATAGAAAGGCTCGGTAGGCCCTTGAACCTGCTCTGATGAACCGGTTCAGCACAGGGATGAGCCCTGCGTCAATTACATGTTACACTCTACATAGCTCCATGTGTACCCATAAGGTTTTTTTATGTAATAAACCCAACAAATGACTAATCCAATGTGGCTAAATCATTATTTTATTGGCCTCATTGCTGAGTGTCATTAATTATTCAAGAGCCTCCTAAACCATTAACCTCCCAAAATTTCTCTCCCAGTAAGCTTTTAAACTCTCGCATGTAAGGAAAAAAGACAGACATTTAACCAAAAAATTAAACTTTTGCATTCAACATAAAGTTGGTGATGCCTTGAAACAAAATTTAGTAAATCGCATAATTTCTTAGCATTAAAGCTTATATCAATCAAGGAGGGCGGAAATCAGGCAGCTGAATTAGGAGTTTTCTATAATTAGGAGCTTCCTTATTTAAATTATTTTCAATGCCTTTATTCTGATTTATTTCCCTTTTAGCTAAATATTTAGATTAGAAATATGTATTACTAAGTTGCCTAAAATAGATTATGCAGCTTATTTTATACCTAAAATAGATTGTAAGATTATTATTTAATGGAATGAAAGCAAAGAGAAAAGGCATCGAGCCTATTCAGCATTCAGCCAATTTTTCTCAAAACTTTTACATGGTATCATCGTCAAATTTTTGCCCTAACCACTGATAATCGTTGGAGGACCGTCCAGACTCCCTTTCTGCCACTCTTCTTACGGGACGGGAAAGGAGGAACCATTTCTTTGCCTTAATTTTCGTTCGTCTGCTCATCATCTCATTATATCTCCTCCTGTGTCATCTTCTTCTTCAACTCGGCTGGTCTCGACAGAGCCTCTCCTTCGTTCGAACTCCGTCGGCAGCAGCGCCCGCTTTTTCATCACCTTCATCTGCACGCCAACAAAATATTCCTTGACCTCGGCGCCATCACTTTTGGCGTGAAGATCAGGGAACAAATCGTCATCGTTGTCGCAGAAAGAATCAATAGCATTTGGATCGTATAACAGAATGTGGATCCTACTTATGGGCTATGACCGGTAACATTTGGATCAAGAAGCGAATTCTACTTGTAGGCTATGATCGATAGCATTTGGATCGTGTAATTGGATCCTACTTGTGGGTTATGATTAGTAGCATTTGGATCAGGATGCAGATCCTACTTGTAGGCTATGATCGATAGCATTTGGATCGTGTAACTGGATCCTATTGGTGGGCTATGATTGGTAGCATTTGGATCGTGTATCTGGAAGCGAATCCTTCTTGTGGCTATAATTCGAATTTCTGGACGACAATGATAAATGATTTTTTTGCTTTTCTTTGCTCAAATCATGTTATGGTTCAGGAGTTGTCAATGAGACTTCGGCATTCTCGGCTTTGGCACTTTAGACTTCGGTACTCAGGGCTTGAGAATTGTTAGTCCCGACAGTGTTATCAGTTTCTTGTTAGCAAATTAATGTTTCCTGATCAGTCAGCATCAATTTGAGGGAGGATGTCAATCAGGGAGGACAGAAATCAGGCAGCTAAATTAAGAATTTTCTATAATTAGGAGCTTCCTTATTTAATTTTTTTCCAATACTTTTATTCTGATTTATTTCCCTTTTAGCTGAATATTTAGATTAGAAATATGTATTATTAAGTTATCTAAAATAGATTATGCACTTTATTTTGTACCCAAAATATATTGTAAGATTATTATTTAATGGAATGAAAGCAAAGGGAAAAGGCATGCCTATTCAGAATTCAGCCAATTTTTCTCAAAACTTTGATAGCATAAATTTATTTTAAAGCTTCACAAACAATTTGGCATATTATGATCACTTCTCTTATAAAAAAAAATGTCTTGAGAGAACTTTTATTTCATAAAATTTCAAAAAACATGTTTCTATATTTATTTTTAAATACTCAGCTAACGATTTTGCTAATAAATATTAGCTTATCGTCAGAAAGAGATGAAACTATAACCTAAGAGTTTCTCTAAAAACAATTACACACCAATAGATAAAGAAAAAGACAAATAAAGTAATCAACTAATTCCATGCTATATTATTTGTCCTATCACAATTTTATCTGAAGCTAAGAAAGTGTAAGGAAAGGAACCGCAAGGTAAAGTGAACCAAGCATTTATGACTCCTGATGCCAACTCCTCCTCAAGCCGATGAACAACATTTTTCTATCCAAGAGATACTCTTTAGCGTCAACTAAACTAACGAAGTTTAGCAGTCTCTAATGCCAAAAAATAGATATTGCTAAATAATGATGAGCTGTAAATATCTAGATGTTAGTAGGGAACGCAGATTGGCAAATTCAACTTTAAGAAAAAGTAGAAGTTAGTGGCTATCACATTGTTTATCATTAAAAAATTAAGGGAAAAAAAAAAACCTTGATAAATTTACTGGACCACTCAATTTCATGGTCAGATAGTAATGTCTGACGATATTTGTCCCCCGTTCAGAAGTAAAAAGTGATTAATTAGCAATATCCTCCTCCTCCCCACCACTCCAAAAAATGCCATGCATATGTACACATTCAATACACATATGTAAATCATACACATACGCATTAGCACTATAGCAAGAAATGTTCTAATATAAACTAGCTGAGATATGATATTGATAGGGGTCGGGAACAATATGTCAGTACTATATTCATAACTAGTACAGCTATAAATTGTTTGAAGTTAAATGCTATATACTTAGAACTCCAGTAACAACCTTGTCTTTAGTCAAAGTAATTGTTAGGTTCTTCTGAAATGGAATGCACTGCTCCAAATTGGGAAGATACTGTGCGCCATCAAAAGTTCCATTAGCGATAAAATTTGACACTGCAACAAAAAACATAGGTTTATTCCTGCACATGACTAAGTGATTGATCAGATGTGAAGATTATTTGTGTGATTTAGAATGGAAACACCAACATGTTTTGTTTTCAAAGTAGGTTTTTTCCTTTGCATATTTTGATTATATTAATGCATTCTACCAAACCAAATAAAATAGACTTCTGCAAAGAAAAATAAAATGCAACAGCTAGTCAAACAAAATGATAACCAAGTGTTCCCTAGAGAACTAATATCAGCTGGCAGCCCTCAAAGGTTAAATGAAATAACCCCATGTATTAGTAAAAGTATAGTTGTACCATGACGAACATTACAACACACCATCCCAGGAACAAATGACGAATATATAGATAATGCAATTTCTTACTGATTGAATATCAAAACACATAATAAAACACAGTGCATATATTTATAGGCACTTTTTTGGAGGAAAAATATCAAATCTTTTCGAAGGAAGTTACCAATGTGACTGAAAGCATTACACTTTGGAAGGTAACATTCAGTACAGCTGAAGAGCATGTTTTCTTTTGATGTGGATAAAATCAAAGCAGAAATATTGTGCTCTGTGCTTAACAACCAAGTAATGAATCTTACATAAAGAATCCAAGTACGCATCAGATACATCCGGAAGAGGCAAACGGCCTTGATTGAAGCATAACACTGGAAGCATGCTCTTTGGAATCTTCTTAAGTTGTTCCTTATCCTAACAAAGCAAGAAATAATCATTGCAGCCCTGGTTAGGCAATTAAGTTATGTTCCAATAAGAAGAAAAAATATTAGTGCTGAAATTCAAATAAGTTACAGCGAAGACTCTTTAAAACAAGGAAATAAATGACAACAAACACAAACAGAGCACCCTGGGCTGAGGACAATGGGGCTAGATAGTTGGCAGACAGAGGTTGCGGTTGCTGGAAAGGTGGGATGGCATCAATGGAAGATGGCGTCTACTAGGATGGTTGGAGAGCTAGCGGCGGCAAGCAGGGAGTTAGGAAAGGAATTTCAGCAGCAGGTTGGTGGGGCTGGATGGGGCAGCCGCAAGGGCAAGAGAGAGGATTAAGGGTTTGTTTGGGACAACTATGAAGTTGCTGTTCAAAAAACTTTGATGGCTATTACAAAAAAAAATTTTGAAAAAGTCTGACCGCAGCTTTCTAGCAGTCACCACAGGTAGCAAAGTCTGGTGGAAAAATGCAACATTTAGCTGCAATTTTTTTAGAACGCATGCAAAAAGTAGTTTGCCAAATAGAAAAAACTACGGTACGACACTGCACTGTTACCGCATTGCCATCCCAAACGCATCATAAGATTGGTGGTAGGAAAAATGGGAAAAGAGCGGGCAATGGGGTGGAAGGTTTGGGGGCTACATCAGACAGCAGAACTTCTATCTTTGGGGTGAACTACAGCAAGTACGATGACGGCGATGGCGATGGCGATGGCGATGGAGATGGCGAGAGAGAAGTTGCGGGTGAGGAGGAGGTCGGGGATAATCACCACTTAGTAGCAAGATACAACCGGAGCACCACTCGTCCTCAGATATAGCTCTGGAAAAAAAAAGGCTCCAACGGCTGTCAAATATAGAAATCTCGGCAAAAACTAAACTCTAACACAACAAACAACCTATTTATAATAGAAAGATAGCTAGGAGTGGTGTTATCAGCCCTAATTTGGGCCATTAGCAACTTTAGCCCTAGAAGCCCCGTGTCAGTCTCTCGGGGGGAGCTTTGATTTTATTCATTGAAGCTTCTGGTTCTTCTTCTGCAATCCTAGCAGCACTTGGATCCTACTATCAGCTGGGCCGCTCATTTTTGTGCTAAGCGTGTCATTCATGACTCTTTCTTTTTGTTGCATGCAGATAATGATAGGTAACTATCCTTTATTCTTGATGATGATAGGTCTCTTTTTTTTTACATCATAGGTGCAAACATACATAATTTTTTGTACTTTTTTGAGATTTTAATGTGAATTGCAATATTCAAGGATCTCACTGTCAGTTATACTGTCTCCCAAAGCAATCTAAAGTCAACATAACCTGATCTGAAGTGGGGATAACCCAAGCCTCCCTGAACCGTGGTGAACAAGGTGTAAGATATCAATTGTGTTGTTCTGCAATGCTCTCTGTCATGACAACCACGCGTCTGGAATCAGTGTCTCAGTCCTATCATCCTATCATCCTCGTCATCGTTAAAATTGTTCTCACTGAAGCTACTCTACTGGCAAGGGTACTTGTGATATTGTATTTCGCAGAAGGTAGAAAGACGATGTGCTTCCCGTCCTTGTTAAAGAAGTGGGTGTTTCTGAACCTATCATGTTGTGTCCTACGGTCGAATTGTCACGGTATCCTCAACAAAAGGTGACAAGCATCCATGGGTATAACGTCGCACCATACTTGATTCTGCATCTAGTTTCCAATCGAAAACCACATTTCTACTAATTGTTTGCTACTTTGTAAAGTGAAGAACAAACTCAAAATGCGGGGATTTACTCTCCCCACCTTTTTTAGATTCGAGGAAGTCATTGTCGTGACGCACAACGTTACTTCCCCCAACAGAAATTTTGCTCGAATGTATTGCAATTTTGTCTACATTTGTTGGAGAGAAAGAAATGCCACGAAGCACAACAACACCCACAATACGCCTACCACTATTGCTTTGAACTTATTCTAGGTTTGGACCGATCCTCAGTCTCACCCTTTCTCGGAATACTGGGATGCCAATTAGCCACATAGTTTGCATGCTCGTGATTTATAGCATCCCCCCTTCAGGTTGGATTAAAGTGAACACTAATGGAGCTCTCCTCCCCTCTAACTGGGCTGCTATTGGGATCATTACTATAGACAAGATGGTACGGCTTATTGTGGCCAAAGATAGCAGTTTTACTCATTGAGACAGCACACAAGTGGAGATCGCATGCACTCTATTCTCTTGTTGATGAGTGGATGACCGAGTGTTGTGGTTTCATAATTGAAGGGGACATTACAATGTAATGGAGTACTTCATACATGGTATGGAGAAGAAAATGTAGCAATGCAACTATCCCGACAATCCAAATACTACCAAAAAAAATAAAAGATGTAAATTTTTAATTACAATAAGGTTGTTTCTATCAAGTAAGTATAAATCAGAGTATAAACAAATCCTAGCTATTTAAAGAAATGTAGAAATAAATCGACAAAACAAACACCTATTTAAAAATATATTTAACTGGGAATACATCAACATACTCACAATTTGAACACTAGTTGTGAAGATCATTGTTATGGAAGAGAACCACAGTGGCACGTCAACTGCAGCAAGACAGCATTAAATCCAATAGAATCCAGCCATAAGAAAAAAAAAAAGAAAAAAAAAGGAAATATATAAATATATATGCATACCACACAATTCTTATCTATTAACAAATCTAACACATAAACTTTGATATTTACATTTATAACACTTCAGAATTAAGAAAAATATGCATGAGAAGGGGAACATCACTTTTAAAAAGCTAGTGATAGTGATATTTTTGATGTGATGCTAAAATTTTAGGTGTTAGATATCTAAATATGTAAGAATTGTGTGGTATGTATGTATATGCCCAAAAAAAATGCTGACAGAAATTCTGAGGCTAGAAAAAAAGGCTTTCATGATCCTCAAACAAGACCTTGCACACATACCAACGCTACTATGCACACTACATTTCGTTCACTCTTCTTTTCTTTGTCAAGGAAATCTACAAACTTATAAATTCATAGTTAATAAAAAAAAGAGACAAAAGAGCTGCACAGTGCAAGCTTGGGCCTTTTGAACCAAAAAACAAAACCTTAAAATTGAATTAACCTCTTTATCAAAATACAAAAATTAACGAGAAGGTACAAAATTAAATTCAAGTCAAACGGGGTATAAGACAATACACACAGCAATAGAAATAGATCATAAAAGACTAACAAAATTGAAGACAGGTAAGGCACATCAAATAGCCTTAGTAAGTGTATGATAGAAATTCTAATTCACAATTGAAGGCGTTGAGATTGTCTAGATAAACTGTTGAACTAAGTCACTCGTCACTCAGCCCTCTCCAGTCGGCCCAAGAGAAACATGAACAAATGAAATACACATAATATAGATATTAAATATATTTAGTTTGATACATTATCCTCTGAATGCAAATATTATTTATGTATATTTTATAATAAAAATTTTATATAAATGGGGAAGAGTGAATATAAAAGGTAAGGCACATCAAATTGCCTTAGTAAGAGTATGATAGAAATTCTAATTAATAATTGAAGGCATTGAGATTGTCTAGATAAACTGTTAAACTAAGCCACTCGTCACTTAGCCATCTCCAGTCGGCCCAAGAGAAACATGACCAAATGAAATGCACAGAATATAGATATTAAATATGTTTACTCTGATACATTATCCTCTGAATGCAAATATTATTTATGTATATTTTATAATGAAACTTTAATATAAATGGGGAAAAGTGAATGTAAAAGAATACTCTTTTTTCCTCCACCAGGGTAGCTATTAGAAAAAAATATAACATATACACACTCTCTCTCTCTCTCTCTCTCTCTCACACACACACACTTTACGCTCTATTCATGGGTGTGAAACAGACAAATCTAAGTTCAAATAAAAAAGAAGAGTGGTACAAGAAGAAGAGATGAGTCATAAAGAAGTAATGAGCAACATATACTGTGCCAGAAAACTCAGCTAGGAAAATAGTCGAACTCATCCACTCGGCCACCTGCACTTGGTTCCTACATTCGGCTAGAAAAAACAGCGCTCCTAATAATGTTATCTCGAAAAAAAAAAATTAGGAAAACTGTCTTGTACAAGGAAAGATAACTCATGAATGAGTAGAATCAAGCATCAAGAAAAACCTCTTAAGAACAGGAAAAATCTCTCATAACTCTTTCTTATTTGTATTTCATTTCATTGTGTTTATGTTTTTTTCAAATTCTTAAGTGTGTATATTACTTGTTACATAAAAAGAGTTTGGCACAAACAATTGGAGAACTTGATCCTCATAGGCAAATTTTTCTAAGAATAAAAGAAAATGGCCTACACTTTTAGACTCTGTTCGGCTCAATAGTTGAATTCTAGGGACGACTTTGAAGAAGTTATTCCC
This sequence comes from Phalaenopsis hybrid cultivar, assembly GCA_002079205.1. Taxonomy (NCBI): domain Eukaryota; kingdom Viridiplantae; phylum Streptophyta; class Magnoliopsida; order Asparagales; family Orchidaceae; genus Phalaenopsis; species Phalaenopsis hybrid cultivar. The sequence continues at coordinate 333,179 of JXCR01130690.1, forward strand.
AAAATATGAATCGGTAAAATAAAAGAATGAAGTCATTTAATCTAGAGTTGAAGACCACAAGATCTCGTCCAAGGTAAAGTTGAAAATTACGGCAACATCTTCTTATAGGAGAGCTGAGGCCCTCAGGTGAATGACAGTTTGAATTTAACAAAAAGTTATAACTAAGTCATATTAAAAGGAAAAAGTCAATCTACTCGCACGAAAAGAGGGAATTCATTTCACTGGTAGCACTCGGGAAACTCTCCCTATAAGACTATTGAGTCAATTGTAATAAGATTGAGCTAGCAATCTATAAATACTACTCTCTGAATGTGAGCTAAAAATAGCCCGAGAACAAAATCCTGTAGGTGTAGCCAAAGTGCCCCAAAGATGATTCCCTATAGGACAACTAAGAACCCCCGGGCAAATGAATAGTCAACACACAAAGAGATACGCCACTCGATTTTATTTAAACGGTTTTTTAACTTGTATTTGGAGATAATAATGCACTAATAAATTCATTTTTTAGACAGAAGAAAGATTCACTTATCATATAGAGATAAACAATGTTAGTTTTATATTCATCATTATCTTATTCTTTTTTGCAGTTACTTTTCAAAGAGATAAAAGAATCAAGAAACTAATATGCATGTAAGAAACTATCATTCACAGTTTAAGGTGCTGAGATTGTCCAAAGAACTTGTTGAACTCAACAGCTCGTCACTCAGCCCTCTCTATTCGGCTCTCTTCAGTCAACCCTCTTCAATCAGATCAGGAGAAATGTGACCAGACGAACTGCATGGAATATACATATAAAAGGGGAAGAGTGAATGTAAAAGGGAACTCTTTTCACTGTCAATAGGGGATAGCTATTAAGGGAGAATACAACACTTTCTCCACTCACTCACTCTCTGCCCACCCCCACCACCTTTTTAACCTTTATTTCTTGAGAGTGATTTACGGACAAATCTGAGTTGAACAGTAAGAGACCTATAAACAAACAGTTCTAATTCAACAAAGTGGAATAAAAGGGGTTTATAGGGCCCCCTACAACTTTCACTTTACTCTATATATAAAGTTTTGAAAGATTATTTGGGAGCTTCTTAGGTACCTAAAGAACTTTTCCATCCATAAATTAACATTACAAATTCAAGTCTTAATTGCTTGAAGAATTAATAAAATAATTGTATTTTTAGTATTAAATTACATCACTGACATTGCTTACTCCTTAAAAAAGAATCAATATGTCAGAAAAGCATAAGCGAATAGTTTATGAAGAATAAGCATTTCATTTAAGGAATGCCTCATCCATAATCTTTTTGATAGAAACAACCATTGCTAATGAATCATAAGCTTTAGTTCCAAAACGAGTACAGACAACATGGGATGACAATGAAAAAAGGTTGAAGATGCAATACTCTTACGAGTTGAGATTGTTAATGACAATTGCCTGACGAAACTAAATTTAGTAGCTCTTCAAACCATTTAGCTTTTTAGTTCAATGTCACTTTAATCCCGAACCAACAACACAAAAAACTAGAACCCCTCAATCAGTACAACGTTCTCTAAACCGCAAGCCATGTAAATGATTTCAAAACCATAGAATTAGAATTAAATATGCGTATATTTCTCTCAAACAAAATTCTTAAACCTGCTAAAACAATGGAAGAAGAAACTGAAGCGTTGCATGGTATGCAGGTATAACCACAATTTAAGGCAAACATTACCAAAGTGTTTATTAGGAGCTTAAATCCTATCAAGGGGATGATTGGGACTTATGAAATTTTGAATTTAAGGTTCAAAATTTGCCTTCCATTCTGGATTTGCTAAATCCTACTAAATATCGTTTTTGTCCCGTTTTTTTCTGTTGCAGCCTAATTAGTTAAATCCTATGGGAGCTAGAAATAATCCGATATTGCTATCGCGTCTTCTTCTCCCGCGTACTCCACTCACACGCCGCTTATTCATGCTGACCTAAAGTCTAAACTATTAACTGCAGACTATCTCCTGGGGAANACAGGTATAACCACAACTTAAGGCAAACATTACCAAAGTGTTTATTAGGAGCTTAAATCCTATTAAGGGGATGATTGGGACTTATGAAATTTTGAATTTAAGGTTCAAAATTTGCCTTCCATTCTGGATTTGCTAAATCCTACTAAATATCGTTTTTGCCCCGTTTTTCTGTTGCAGCCTAATTAGTTAAATCCTATTGGAGCTAGAAATAATCCGATATTGCTATCGCGTCTTCTTCTCCCTCGTGCTCCACTCACACGCCGCTTATTCATGCTGACCTGAAGTCTGAACTATTAACTGCAGACTATCTCCTGGGGAAAAGATACCCCATAAGCAGAAATTACCATTCCAGCTACATATCTCTCCAGTCTCCAAACTATTAGAATTTGATTCCAGCGACAAGCACCTGTAAACCTCCACCCCAGCCAAACCTTCCCACAAAAACTCAATAAAGAAAAAGAAACTTTCTCTCAGAAAAACAAACAACGGGGCAGGACAAAGATGAAGAAAAAAAAAAAGCAACAATGATCGAAGGAAAGAGGAAGGTCTCAGCTCTAACCTCTCAAGTAAGTCCAATCATAAGGCCGCAGCCATATGTTCGGTCGGCTAAAGCTCCAAATTGTGGAGGACTCCATTTGACCCTGCACTCGCCCCGCTGCCATCGTCCCCATGAAAAGCCACAAAAGCCAAAAAAGGCGGAGTGGATCGGAAGCACCCATGAACCAGATTAAACGAGGATATCCCTTGCTGGAAACTCTATGCAATATCTGAAAACCCTTTTTCTTTCCCTTGAATTGCCTTCGGTTCTTTGGAAGGAAGAGGATGATGGGGGATTATTTCAGAGAGGAGGAGAAGGAGAGTTTTGCTCGGAGCTCCGGCGACGGCAGCCTGAGGAATGGAAGCCGGGTGGCGATGACGGACCAGACGAACCGTTGAATCTTCGGACTAGTATCGAATCCATTTGTCGTTTCCCCCTTTTTTCTTTTTGGTGGACATTATTACATAAATACCACCCCATTTTTTGGACATTATTACATAAAGACTACTAAATTTATATCTATTTACATGTCATACGACAAAATGTAATTTTTACGTTTATATCACACAAACCTTTCATATCATATAAAAAAAGTTATCATTTTAATTTAATAAAAATAATAATCTTTTTCAAGCATATCTAAGATGGTATAAATGTAACATTTTTAGAAGTAAAATATATAAATATATAAGAAGTAGGGCTCTCAAAACTGCTCGGTTGTTACAAACAGTTCGTGTTCGGTTCGTTAAGAAGTTTGTGTTCGGCTCGTTCGCTAAGTTAACGAGCCGAACACAAATTATTCGTTCGTATTCGGCTCGTTTTGACTCGAAATACTACTCATGAAATATATATATATATATATANTCGGCTCGTTTACACCCCTAATAAGAAGTAATATATATGTATTTTTTTTTGGCTCACACAAATCTAAAAGGGAGCAAATATTACATGCAGCGACTGCACGTCCAACGATAATGATTCAGATAGACCTTGTGTGATACATTATTGTGTGGTTGCATCCAAAAATTCAAATAGATGTAAGGATTTACAACAAATAATATTTTATCATTAAATAGAATTATTTACATACATACCCTCCAATTCCTATATATTTACATTGCTTGCGCTTAAATTTTTATTTTTTTAATTTTTATACCATCCATTTTTTTTATATCACATTAAAAATATATCTTTTATACACAAAAAAAAAAAAAGAAAATTGAAGATTAGGCGTACACATAAATACATAAAAATTGAGTGGCACATAATTCGTCTTATTTTAATTATTTCTAAATAACAAAAAAAAGCCTTTAACATATGTAATATAAATAAGCGGGCAAAGGGACATCAAAAGTCATGCTCCAATAATTAAAAGGGGACACAGCTCCACTGAAAATAATATTATTGTTATTATATTTAAAGGACTGTTTGAGGCGGCTGCAGTTTATTGAATAATCTGCTGATAAGCTTATTAAAAATAATCTACTGATAAAATAGGTGTGATGACTATTACAATTTTCTTTTTTTTTTGGAAAAGCTAGACCGCTGCCAGAAAGCTGTCACCGCACCTAGACTTGTATGATGTGAAAACACAGTTTTCGGCATTTTGAAAACGCATAAGTTGTCAAAATACAGCTTACCCAAACATATCAGGTGCGTTTTCAAAACGCCACCGCACCAATTAAGCTGCCCCAAACAGACCCTAAATTATTACATGCATTGATTCATTTAGAATGAGTTTTTAATAATCCATTAAAGCAATGTTTTACATTTACATACAAACCATCTAAAACATGCTCTTTCATTCATTTTTTAAATTCTTGATCAAATATCAAAATTCATGATAAAAATGTAGCCATAATTTTCTGTTCAATCAAATTCTTAATGATTTGATTGTGTAGTTCAAAAAAACCTTCTGGGCGGCTAGTTCGTAAATATCAATATTTTGAATGATCTATATGTAATTAACCCTTTTTTCTTCGTAAATATGTAGGCACACATTTTTAATAGAAATGGAATAAAAATATAATCTCTTATAATTTTTCTTATTTCTGAAATGTTATGGGTGCATTACATTGCACACATATCCTATGCATTTACATATCTCACACCTGAACTTTCATATTTACGTTCATAGCATTTAAAAAAAAAAAACACTTTTACCACTTTTTGTAAATGAATACACATTTTCACGTATAAGTTTAATGAACAAAAGTGATACACATAAATATAAAAGTTTAGATGTGAGATATATAAATACATAAGAATTGCATGCTATGTATGTAAATTTCCCGATTTTATAATAGCAAAGTTCTTTTATCGAATTCTCCTTAATATCTCTTCTCTTCTGCTTACATTCAAATCTCCATGCTTGTCAACGATCACCTGAGATTGCAACCGACCACCAGAGTTTGTCTATGACCACTGAAAGTCTCCATCAACCACAAGACGTCATTATTTACCACTACTCATTATCGACCACCACCAACTCTGGCTTTGTTAGCCCTACTAAAGCAATTATAGCCATAAATTACAGCTTATACTTTCAACTACAACTTCTATGACCAACTACAACTGTTATAGCATCAAAGATTATTATAGTTAAACTACAATAGTTATTGTCGCAATTACTTTTAACAGTTATATATGTTGGGCTCTTTCAAATCAGTTATGATTTCAATATATACTTGTAATGATATCTTTCATAATCTATGTGAAGAGTGCAACTCTGGACTTCTAACTATATATTGGATAAGCTCCGTGATTTTTTCACTTTACAAGATTTTTTTCGCATAAAAAAACTTGGTGACTCATCCCGTGACTTTTATCTTATTTTATTTGAGTGTGTGTTAAATGTTTATATGATGTTATGACGTTAAATTATCACTAAACTACCATGAATTTTCAAAAACGCGACAGTCCTATCTAGAGATCCTACCATAGCTTTTAGCATTGATTACATACGACTTTATCTTATGTTGTGTTTGGCTGCATCATAGATTTACGTTAAATAGGATTTAGTAAAGCCAGATTTATCAAATCCATTTTGACAAAGGGAAGCTTCAAAGCCACCGACTGTAAATCCGCCTGCGACTCAGATTTAATAAATCCATATTTACGTAACGAAGAAGACAGAACCCGGGGAATATTAGGCAGAACACAAGAAAAATCAGTTTAACAGGGTGTTGGATTTAAGATTCAGTTTTTTTATGTTTGGCTGAATTTAAGCTAAATCTGTTGTTAAATACGTCTAATAATAGCCTTTTGGACTAAATAAAAATTATAGAAGGAATCTCATTAATTATTTAATTTTAAACCATCGTATAATCATATAAATTGTCAAATTAGACCCAACATATCTTTGACCTTGGATTGATCTAGTGATTTCGAACTAAATAGTTTAAACACTTAGCCAAATTTATGAAATAAGACATGTACCATAAAAATACTAGGTGGATTGATCTCAATTGACCGTTCTAAGTATTCAGACCCTAATTACTCGTAACTTGTCCTAACATAATCAATAATTAGGTAAATGTAGATAAATAAGTTATGATTGTGTAAATCATCCTTGTCTAATCTTTTAAATTTATTTTAATATATTAAAAATATTCTAATAAATTTAAATAAACCTTTCATTTAGTATAATTAGACTAGTTTACCCAACTAGGCTGAAATGGATGCATTTGACCATTTAAGGCATATATGTGTGTTTAGGGACACCTCTTGCGTGAGATAGAGTGTGCAAACCATGCACAGAGTTTTGAAATTTCTCATTTGTGATCGAATACTTTATCAGAAATAGTTTATCGCCTCAACAAGCAAAAAAATACTATGTTACGATAGGACTAATTATGAATAGGGGTGTAAATGAGCCGAACAGGAGCGAGCCATGCTCAGCTCGTGTTCGGCTTGTTTATATTTCGAGCTCAAAATGTGTGTTCGTGTTTGACTCGTTTGCTTAACGAGCCGAACACGAGCTGTTCACGAACAAAGAGTCATTTTAACAACCCTAATCATGTAGTCATAAGACAATAAGGGTTTGAGCAAGATTTAAAAATTATTATTTATATTAAAACATCATTTGAATCTAATTTAATAATTTTTATTTTGTTTTCTTAATCAATATTTTAATTGATTTTAAATCTTTGTAGCCTTGTAGTCAATTAAATTTTTTTTAAAATACTACT
>JXCR01130690.1:344682-368569 GCA_002079205.1 Phalaenopsis hybrid cultivar
AAAGGTAAGGCACATCAAATAGCCTTAGTAAGTGTATGATAGAAATTCTAATTCACAATTGAAAGCGTTGAGATTGTCTAGATAAACTGTTGAACTAAGCCACTCGTCACTCAGCCCTCTCCAGTCGGCCCAAGAGAAACATGACCAAATGAAATACACAGAATATAGATATTAAATATATTTACTCTGATAAATTATCCTCTGAATGCAAATATTATTTATGTATATTTTATAATAAAAATTTTATATAAATGGGGAAGAGTAAATATAAAAGGTAAGGCACATCAAATAGCCTTAGTAAGTGTATGATAGAAATTCTAATTCACAATTGAANAGCAGAGCCTGGGCTCTCACGTGTTCGGCTCGTTTACGCCCCTAATAAGAAGTAATATATATGTATTTTTTTTGGCTCGCACAGATCTTAAAAGGGAGCAAATATTACATGCAGCGAGTGCTCGTCCAACTATAATGATTCAGATAGACCTTGTGCGATACATTATTGTGTGGTTGCATCCAAAAATTCAAATAGATGTAAGGATTTACCACAAATAATATTTTATCATTAAATAGGATTATTTACGTACCTACCCTCCAATTCCTATATATTTACATTGCTTGCACTTATTTTTTTATTTTTTTTAATTTTTATACCATCCAATTTTTTTTTTATATCCCATTAAAAATATATCTTTTATACAAAAAAAAAAGAAATTTGAAGATTAGGCGTACACATAAATACTTAAAAATTGAGTGGCACATATTATGCACATAATTCGTCTTATTTTAATTATTTCTAATTAACAAAAAAAAAGCATTTAACATATTTAATTTAAATAAGGGGGCAAAGGGACATCAAAAGTCATGCTCCAATAATTAAAGGAGGACACAGCTCCACTGAAAATAATATTATTGTTATTATATTTAAGGGTCTCTTTGAGGCAGCTGCAGTTTATTGAATAAACTGTTGATAAGCTGATTAAAAATAATCTGCTGATAAGATATATGCGATGGTTATTGCAAATTTTTATTTTTTTTGAAAAAGCTAGACCGCTGCCCGAAAGCTGTCACTACACCTAGACTTGTGTGGTGTGAAAACACAGTTTTCGGCATTTTGAAAACGCATAAGTTGTCAAAACGCAGCTTACCCAAACAGGTCAGGTGTGTTTCCAAAACGCCACCGCACTAATTAAACTGCCCCAAACGGACCCTAAATTATTACATGCATCGATTCATTTAGAATGAGTTTTTAATAATCCATTAAAGCAATGTTTTACATTTACATACAAACCATCTAAAACATGCCCTTTCATTCATTTTTTGAATTTTTTATCAAATATCAAAATTCATGATAAAAATGTACCCCATTATTTTATTGTTTATTAAATTCTTGATGATTTGATCGTGTAGTTCAAAAAAACCTTCTGGGTGACTAGTTCGTAAATATCAATATTTTGAATGGTCTATATGTAATTAACCCTTTTTTCTGTTCTTTTTTTCTGAATATTTAGGCACACATTTTTAATAGAAATGGAATAAAAATATAATCTCTTATAATTTTTCTTATTTCTGAAATGTTATGGGGCATTACATTGCACACATATCCTATGCATTTACGTATCTCACACCTAAACTTCCATATTTACGTTCATAACCTTAAAAAAAAGCACTTTTACCACTTTTTATAAGTGAATACACATTTTCACATATAAGTTTAATGAACAAAAGTGATACACAAATATAAAAGTCTAGATGTGAGATATATAAATACATAAGAATTGTGTGTTATGTATGTAAATTTCCCGATCTTATAATAGCAATGTTCTTTTATCGAATTCTCCTTAATATCTCTTCTACTTACATTCAAATCTCTATGTTTGTCACCGATCACCCGAGATTGCAACCAACCTCCAGAGTTCGTCTATGACCACCGAAAGTCTCCATCAATCACAAGATGTCATTGTTTACCGCTACTCATTATCGACCACCACCAACTCTGACTTTGTTAGCCCTACTAAAGCAATTATAGTCTCTTAAAATTATGGCTTCTATATTCAATTACTGTTGTCATAGCCATAATTTACAACTTATACATTCAACTACAACTTCTATAGCCAACTATAACGGTTATAGCATCAAAGATTATTATAGTTAAACTGCAAAGTTATTGTCTCAATTACTTTTAACAGTTATATATGTTGGGCTCTTTCAAAGCAATTATGATTTCAATATCTACTTGTAACGATATCTTTCATAATCTATGTGAAGAGTGCAACTCTAGACTTCTAACTATATATTGGATAAACTTCGTGATTTTTTCACTTTACCAGATTTTTTTCACATAAAAAAACTTGGTGACTCATCCCGTGACTTTTTTTTATTATTATTTTAGTGTGTGTTAAATGTTTATATGATGTTATGACATTAAATTATCACTAAACTGCCATGAATTTTCTAAAACGTGACAGTCCTATCTAGAGATCCTACCATAGCTTTTAGCATTGATTACATACGACTTTATCTTATGCGGTATTTGGTTGCATCATAGATTTACGTTAAATAGGATTTAGTAAAGCCAGATTTATCAAATCCATTTTGACGAAGGGAAGCTTCAAAGCCACCGACCGTAAATCCTCCTGCGACTCAGATTTAATAAATCCAGATTTACGTAACGAAGAAGACAGAACGCGGGGAATATTAGGCATAACACAAGAAAAATCAGTTTAATGGAGTGTTGGATTTAAGATTCAGTTTTATGATGTTTGGCTGAATTTAAGCTAAATCTGTTGTTAAATCCGTCTAATAATAGCCTTTTGGTCTCATTAACTATTTAATTTTAAACCATCTTATAATCATATAAATTGCCATTTAAATAGGTTCAACCTTACCGAATCATAAGTTGGGACTTATTCTTGTGCTTCATCCTAATTGGTCCTTATATACCAACTTTTTTTCCCAAGTTTTTTTTTTCATTTTTTCTCATTTAGTTAGTCACATGCTTGCTTATAGTAAGTGACAATGAGATCCTTTTAACTTGAGCCTAAGATTGATCTATTGTCAAATTAGAGCCAACATATCTTTGACCTTGGATTGATCTAGTGATTTCAAACTAAATAGTTTAAACACTTGGCCAAATTTATGAAATAAGACATGTACCATAAAAATAATAGGTGGATTGATCTCAATTGAACATTCTAAGTATTCAGACCCTAATTACTCATAACTTGGCCTAACATAATCAATAATTAGGTAAATATAGATAAATAAGTTATGATTGTGTAAATCATTCTTGTCTAATCTTTTAAATTTATTTTAATATATTAAAAACATTCTAATAAATTTAAATAAACCTTTCATTAAGTATAATTAGACTAGTTTACCCAACTAGGCTGAAATGGATGCATTTGACCATTTAAGGCATATAGGTGTGTTTAGGGACACCTCTTGCGTGAGATAGAATGTGCAAACCATGCACAGAGTTTTAAAATTTCTCATTTGTGATTGAATACTATATCACAAATAGTTTATCACCTCGGCAAGCAAAAAAATACTATGTTACGATAGGACTAATTATGAAGTAACTGTTTCACTACTCAAGGGGAATACATACTAGAATTATTTTCCTTGGCCTGTAATTATAAGGCATGGTTTATGTTAATATGAGATTTGGCATCCCTAAAGCGTCATGTCTCTTTAGTTAATTANGTCTATTTACATGTCCAACGACAAAATGTAATTTTTACATTTATATCACACAAACCTTTCATATCATATAAAAAATGTTATCATTTTAATTTAATAAAAATAAAAATCTTTTTCAAGCATATCTAAGATGGTATAAATGTAACTTTTTTAGAAGCTAAATATATAAATATATAAGAAGTAGGGCTCTCAAAACTGCTCGGTTGTTCGCAAACAGCTCGTGTTCGGCCCGTTCGCTAAGTTAACAAGCCGGACATGAATTGTTCGTTCATGTTCGGCTCATTTTGACTCGAAATATTACTCATATATATATATATATATATATACACACTTGATGAGTAGTATTTTTAAATAATTTAATTAACTATAAGGCTACAAAGATTTATAATCAATTAAAAGTATTAATTATGAAAATAGAATAAAAATTATTAAATTANGAACACGAGCAGATTCTGGGCTCGCTCTTGTTCGGCTCGTTTACACCCCTAATAAGAAGTAATATATATGTTTTTTTCTTTTTTTGGCTCGCACAGATCTTAAAAGGGAGCAAATATTACATGCAGCGAGTGCACGTCCAACTACAATGATTTCATATAGACCTTGTGCGATACATTATTGTGTGGTTGCATCCAAAAATTCAAATTGATGTAAGGATTTACCACAAATAATATTTTATCATTAAATAGGATTATTTACGTACCTACCCTCCAATTCCTATATATTTACATTGCTTGCACTTAATTTTTTATTTTTTTTAATTTTTATACCATCCAATTTTTTTTATATCACATTAAAAATATATCTTTTATACACAAAAAAAAAAGAAATTTGAAGATTAGGCGTACACATAAATACTTAAAAATTGAGTGGCACATATTATGCACATAATTCGTCTTATTTTAATTATTTCTAATTAACAAAAAAAAAAGCATTTAACATATTTAATTTAAATAAGGGGGCAAAGGGACATCAAAAGTCATGCTCAAATAATTAAAGGAGGACACAGCTCCACTGAAAATAATATTATTGTTATTATAATTAAGGGTCTATTTGAGGCAGTTGCAGTTTATTGAATAATTTGTTGATAAGCTGATTAAAAATAATCTGCTGATAAGACATGTGCGATGACTATTGCAAATTTTTTTTTTTTAGAGAAGCTAGACCGCTGTCAGAAAGTTGTCACTACACTTAGGCTTGTGTAGTGTGAAAACACAGTTTTCGGCATTTTGAAAACGCATAAGTTGTCAAAACGCAGTTTACCCAAACAAGTCAGGTGTGTTTTCAAAACGTCACCGCACCAATTAAACTGCTCTAAACAGACCCTAAATTATTACATGCATTGATTCAGTTAGAATGAGTTTTTAATAATCCATTAAAGCAATGTTTTACATTTATATACAAACCATCTAAAACATGCTCTTTCATTCATTTTTTAAATTCTTGCTCTAATATCAAAATTCATGATAAAAATGTAGCCCTTAATTTTATTTTTTATCAAATTCTTAATGATTTGTTCGTGTAGTTCAAAAAAACCTTCTGAGTGGCTAGTTCGTAAATAACAATATTTTGAATGGTCTATATGTAATTAACCCTTTTTTTTTTTCTGAGGCACACATTTTTAATAGAAATGGAATAAAAGTACAATCTCTTATAATGTTTCTTATTTCTAAAATGTTATGGGGGCATTACATTGCATACATATCCTATGCATTTACATATCTCACACCTAAACTTTCATATTTACGTTCATAGCCTTAAAAAAAACACTTTTACCACTTTTTATAAGCGAATACACATTTTCACATGTAAGTTTAATGAACAAAAGTGATTCACATAAATATAAAAGTTTAGATGTGAGATATATAAATACATAAGAATTGTGTGCTATGTATGTAAATTTCCCAATCTTATAATAGCAATGTTATTTTATCAAATTCTCCTTAATATCTCTTCTAGTTACATTCAAATCTCTATGCTTGTCATCGATCACCCGAGATTACAACCGACCACCAGAGTTCGTCTATGACCACCGAAAGTCTCCACAACCACAAGACGTCATTGTTTACCACTACTCATTATAGACCACCACCAACTCTGACTTTGTTAGCCCTACTAAAGCAATTATAGTCTCTTACAATTATGGCTTCTATATCCAATTACTGTTGTCATAGCCATAATTTACGAGTTATACACTCAACTACAACTTCTATAGCCAACTATAACGGTTATAGCATCAAAATTATTATAGTTAAACTACAATAGTTATTATCTCAATTACTTTTAACAGTTATATATGTTGGGCTCTTTCTAATGATATCTTTCATAATCTATGTGAAAGTGCAACTCTGGACTTCTAACCATATCTTGGATAAGCTCCGTGGTTTTTTCACTTTACAAGATTTTTTTCGCATAAAAAATCTTAGTGACTCATCCCGTGACTTTTTTTTTTTATTTGAGCGTGTGCTAAATGTTTATAATATGTTATGATGTTAAATTATCACTAAACTGCCATGAATTTTCTAAAACGTGATAGTCCCATCTAGAAATCCTACCATAGCTTCTAGCATTGATTACATACGACTTTATCTTATGCGGTGTTTGGCTGCATCATAGATTTACGTTAAATAAGATTTAATAAAGCCAGATTTATCAAATCCATTTTGACGAAGGGAAGCTTCAAAGCCACCGACCGTAAATCCGCCTGTAACTCAGATTTAATAAATCCAGATTTACGTAACAAAGAAGACAGGACGCGGGGAATATTCGGCAGAACACAAGAAAAATCAGTTTAACTGAGCGTTGGATTTAAGATTCGGTTTTATGATGTTCGGCTGAATTTAAGCTAAATTTGTTGTTAAATCCGTATAATAATAGCCTTTTGGTCTCATCAATTATTTAATTTTAAACCATCTTATAATCATATAAATTGCCATTTAAATAGGTTCAACCTTACCGAATCATAAGTTGGGACTTATTCATGTGCTTCATCCTAATTGGTCCTTATATACCTACTTTTTTTCCCAAGGTTTTTTTTTTTTCATTTTTTTCTCATTTAGTTAGTCACATGCTTGTATATAGTAATTGACTATGAGATCCTTTTAACTTGAGCCTAAGTTTGATCTATTGTCAAATTAGACCCAACATATCTTTGACCTTGGATTGATCTAGTGATTTCAAACTAAATAGTTTAAACACTTAGCCAAATTTATGAAATAAAACATGTACCATAAATATAATAGGTGGATTGATCTCAATTGACCGTTCTAAGTATTCAGACCCTAATTATTCATAACTTGGCCTAACATAATAAAAAATTAGGAAAATATAGATAAATATGTTATGATTGTGTAAATCATCCTTGTCTAATCTTTTAAATTCATTTTAATATATTAAAAATGTTCTAATAAATTTAAATAAACCTTCCATTTAGTATAATTAGACTAGTTTACCCAACTAGGCTGAAATGGATGCATTTGACCATTTAAGGCATATATGTGTGTTTAGGGACACCTCTTGCGTGAGATAGAATGTGCAAACCATGCACAGAGTTTTGAAATTTCTCATTTGTGACCGAATACTAAATCAGAAATAGTTCATCGCCTCGACAAGCAAAAAAATACTATGTTACGATAGGACTAATTATGAAGTAATTGTTTCACTACTCAAGGGGAATACATACTAGAATTATTTTCCTTGGCCTATAATTATAAGGCATGGTTTATGTTAATATGAGATTTGGCATCCCTAAAGCGTCATGTCTCTTTAGTTAATTATATTTTTTAAGAGGTTAATCTCTTATAAAATCTCTCAAATAAAATAATAAGTGGTGTTTTCGTAGACCTCAAAGATTGAATTCAGGAATATCATTTAAATTTTTAAGAAGAATTGGCTCAATTTTGGAATAAATTTTGTTAGACGCCAACAATTGAGGAGCACGGAGCACCTAACATAGGGAGACCTAATGGTGCTCCAGATTATTCTATAATTGGACTTTACAATTTAAAATTTTAATTTGATATTGCTATTAGAGTCGATCTTTTTTTATTTATTTGGAAGGTTATAACTTATATTCCAATGAAATATGTCATAAATAAGCCTAAGAGATGACTTACCTCGTGATAAAAGCCAATATGACTACCTTGTACTTTAAATTAAGNTTTTTGTTAGACGCCAACAATTGAGGAGCACGGAGCACCTAACACAGGGAGACCTAATGGTGCTCCAGATTATTCTATAATTGGACTTTACAATTTAAAATTTTAATTTGATATTGCNATTTTGTTAGACGCCAACAATTGAGGAGCACGGAGCACCTAACATAGGGAGACCTAATGGTGCTCCAGATTATTCTATAATTGGACTTTACAATTTAAAATTTTAATTTGATATTGCTATTAGAGTCGATCTTTTTTTATTTATTTGGAAGGTTATAACTTATATTCCAATGAAATATATCATAAATAAGCCTAAGAGATGACTTACCTCGGGATAAAAGCCAATATGACTACCTTGTACTTTAAATTATGGTGAGCTCTACTCATATTGATAAGAACAAGAATCTAGTCTATATAGATAAAAGTGAGACTTATAATCTTCATTCCCACTAAGGAGTGGAATTTAGTTGATTGTTTTGAACTTATAACCCACCTCAAAAAGGTTGACAATTAATACCTCGTATGCTTTTAAAACTATGTTGTCGGTCACATATACGTTAAGAGTGGTAGAATGTTATAATTTTATATAGATGCATTGGGATTTATGACTCAAATCTGAATAATGAGCACCCCGAGTATTAATGCATCTAACAAATACAAATTTTTTACATTTAATTTTTTTCTTACCTGCCCAAAATAATTATTATGATTTGTGCTTGACAGCTATGTTGGGTATGTGATCTAAGTATTTAGGCGTATTTGGGAAGTTAATTACAAGCCAATCATGTAGGAAAGGCAGACCTTCTCAATAAGGGTGATGATCCACACAGGTCGGATTCCTCGTTTACATGCTACGAGAAAAAGCCCAATGACATATTGAATATAATATGAATGTAACGGGTTTAGTTATCACTATTAATTTCTATTTGATTTCAGGTGATTTGTTTATTCTATGAGGTGTGATTTGACTTTGTTTTTTTTTATTTTGAATTGATTTTTAAAATTTTAATTTAATTTGGTAGGTAGGATAAAAGTTTTAATTTTATCTGACTAGCCTAATATGAAACTCAAGCTAATTCTAGCCCACAATCATAGAAATAAACCTATAAAAAGTATGGCATTTTAATATGGAATCAAGTAAACATACCACAATAAAGTACAACAAAATAATAATAAGGAAAATCTTATGTAGATGGGTATCGCCAGTACACTCCAGAAGAAAAAAAAAAGAGTAGCCATACAAACTGAAGTAATCATATAACAAAGGATGGACCATGAGTTCTTTTCGTCCTCCTCTTCATGGTACGAGTCTTCCAAGCCTCGTAAGACATTAATAGGTAGCAATCTTTGCTCATCCCATTCTTGTGAGCCTTAATCTATCCCTATAAATTACATTTTAAGAAAATATAAATAAAATCTTGTAAAATAAATATTAGTAGAAAGGCGAACTAACAAAAATGCAAGCAAGTAAAATACCTGTGGACTNGGTGAGCTCTACTCATATTGATAAGAACAAGAATCTAGTCTATAAAGATAAAAGTGAGACTTAAAACCTTCATTCCCGCTAAGGAGTGGAATTCATTTGATTGTTCTGAACTTATAACCCACCTCAAAAAGGTTGACAATTAAAACCTTGTATGTTTTTAAAACTATGTTGTCGATCACATATACGTTAAGAGTGGTAGGATGTTATAATTTTATATAGATGCAATGGGATTTATGACTCAAATTTGAATAATGAGCACCCCGAGTATTAATGCATCTAACAAATACAATTTTTTTACATTTAATTTTTTTCTTACTTGCCCAAAATAATTATTATGATTTGTGCTTGATAGCTATGTTGGGTATGTGATCTAAGTATTTAGGCGTATTTGGGAAGTTAATTACAGGCCAATCATGTAGGAAAGGCAGACCTTCTCAATAAGGGTGATGATCCACATAGGTTGGATCCCTCGTTTACATGCTACGAGAAAAAGCCCAAGGACTGATTGAATGCAATATGAATGTAACGCGTTTAGTTATCACTATTAATATTTAATTGATTTTAGGTGATTTGTTTATTCTATGAGATGTGGTTTGACTTTGTTTTTTTTATTTTGAATTTATTTTTAAAATTTTAATTTAATTTGTTAGGTAGGATAAAAGTTTTAATTTTATCCGACTAGCCTAATATGAAACTCAAGCTAATTCTAGCGACACAATCATAGAAATAAACCTATAAAAGTATGGCGTTTTTACTATGGAATCAAGTAAACATACCACAATAAAGTACAACAAAATAATAATAAGGAAAATCTTGTGTAGATGGGTATCGCCGGTACACTCCAGAAGAAAAAAAAAAGAGTAGCCATACAAACTGAAGTAATCATAAAACAAAGGATGGACCATGAGTTCTTTTCATCCTCCTCTTCATGGTACGAGTCTTCCAAGCCTCGTAAGACATTAACAGGTAGCAGTCTTAGCTCATCCCATTTTTGTGAGCCTTAACCTATCCCTATAAATTACATTTTAAGAAAATATAAGTCAAATCTTGTAAAATAAATATTAGTAGAAAGGCGAACTAACAAAAATGCAAGCAAGTAAAATACCTGTGGACCTAGTGCCCTTATGAACTAAGCCTCTTGTCCTACTATGTCATGCTTATGTGGGGGCATAAACATAGCAAGCATAAAGAGAAAACTTGTTAGTTTATTCAACCATAAATTCATGCCCCTTTTATTTTAGCTTTTAGCAAGACCACTTGTAGAAAGCAATATTAGATACAAATAATGTCCTAATATCTATTTGACACAAATAACAATCATCCTAATGTCTATCAACAAAGATAAAGAGCACAAACGCGCGGGCAAATCAATCCACATTATAATGACAACACAATCACAATTTTCATTGCCCTAACTTATATTTAGATTGATGGACTAGCAAACTATCTAAATGTGTGTGTCTAGTAAGATAATTCNCAATCACAATTGACATTGCCCTAACTTATATTTAGATTGATGGACTAGCAAACTATCTAAATGTGTGTGTCTAGTAAGATAGTCAAGCCCAATCCTTATAGTTGAATTGTACTTTGAGTATTATGTGTTTAATTTTATTTATTAGATAATTTAAATTTAAATTGTTTACATTATGTGCATAAGTTTTATGCTTTCAATTTGATATTAAAAGATTTCTATCTAAGAAATCAGATGCATCATTTCAAGAATAATATATTACCCCCAAAAGATAGAAACTTTACATTAAAATAGATCTAACCATTCAAATAAGGAAAATCTTTAAGATTTTTTGGTTTGTGTTAAACAGTGATTTTTTTCTGGCATTGTGGGTGTATGATAGAATTTATTTGATTATGAGATTTAATATTCCTATAAAGGCAAGACCTCGTAGTTAACACTACAGCAAAACGACATATTTGTGTATGAATTAGCATCAGAAATAAGTTCGACGCTAAAGTCTCATATTTGCGTCTGTTTAGTGTTGCACACAGTTTCAAGATTAAAAGTATCAATGAATACTATTTCGCCTAGCGGACGACACTAATTTGATGGAATAGTGTCTGATTAGCGTCAGCATTGACTAACTCTTGTCCTAATTATTAGCTTGGTCCAATGTCGACGCTAGTCCGATGTCAAAGCCCTAAAATATTCCTTCGGCAACCCGAAGCCACAATTCTTTATTTTCTTCTTCCCCGTCGTGATCTCGCCTCCTGTGACCCTCCTACATGGTTTCTAGCATTTTTGGCACATTTTCATCGCTCTAACTTCTTCTAAGGTGAGAAGCTCTCTTCCACACCTCCAAGCTTCGGTTTTACATAAGTTTTAATCCCTTTTTTTTGTTAGATTTTTGGAGCACAGGGGTTAGATAAAGAAATAGATAGGCACCACTCAATTTATATATATATATATATATATATATATATATATATATATATATATATATATATATATATATATATNTTAAGGAAAATCTTTAAGATTTATTGGTTTGTGTTAAACAATGATTTTTTTCTTACATTGTGGGTGTAAGATAGAATTTATTTTATTGTGAGATTTAATATCCCTATAAAGGTAAGACCTCGTAGTTAACACTACAACAAAATGACGGATTTGTGTATGAATTAGCATCAGAAATAAGTTCGACCCTAAAGTGTCAGGTTTGTGTCTGTTTAGTGTCGCACACAGTTTCAAGATTAAAAGTATAGATGAATACTATTTCGCCTAGCGAGCGACGCTAATTTGATGGAATGGTGTCGGATTAGCGTCAGCACTGACCGACTCTAGTCCTACTTATTAGTCTGGTCCAATGTCGACGCTAATTCGATGTCAAAGCCCTAAAATATTCCTTCGGCAAACCGAAGCCACAATTCTTTATTTTCTTCTTCCCCGTCGTGANAACCATAGCAAAACGAGTGTCCTCCCTAGATAAAATTGACGTTTCGGACAAGCTCGCGCAGTATGCTTTGTCATTCAGGATTGTCTGGATAAGTTTGTTGACGATCAAATCAATTTGATTTCGACTCACGCACAGTGTGACAAATACGATTTGTCAAGTCAATCAGTGTCGTTTGTCAAAAGAAATATCGATCGGTCCTCGCTTAAGCGATGACCAATGTTAAGCGCAACAGCCTTGACAACGAGTCTATCAAACTGTGTTGAAGGGTCACAAATTCATATCATGAGGGTTTTAATTTCATTTTAAAATTTGATTTTGATTTTAGATGGTGAGTTATGTGTGGATTATGATGTATTTGTGTGTATTGTGTAAATTATGGTGTATCGAAGAATGAGAGCTCCTAAGTCCAAAAGGTCTTCTCAATGCACTTTCAGTCCTTATAGGAACCCGCCTTAACTCTCAACATGTTGGTTTCAATTGACTCAACTAGATGTCGAGGATTTGTAACCACACATATGAGACTTAAGGGGAGTTCAGAAGCAGTTCAACTTTCTAAGTGGAGTATGACTCAAAGCTAAGCCTCTAGGATAATCAATAGAAAAATCTTATGGCTAGATCCTAAGTTATAGGAGAAGAATTTTGACCTCGCCAAAAATGAGGTCAACATGGTTAAGTCCGTTGTGAGACAGTTTCAGCTATTTAGTTGGACCCCTCTCCTTTTCTCCTTTCTAGCTGCATCTTCATCGCTGAATTGATGAGTATAAGATCAACCTTTTACCTATTCCACCCCTTAGAGGGTGATAGGAAATTAGAGGTCTCTTTCCTGTAGACTTAGTGCAACCGTGATTCTCTTGGAAGACGAAATTTATGGATTGCTGACCCTGGTCAAGGTGGGTCGACTACCTTCACGACTAGATAGGACTTTCATAGCTTGGGATGACGAATCCATGATATCATGACCAGTCTACTTCTACCTGCTTAGAGATTCCTCTTATTTCTGCTGACACCTCTTTTGAGCTCTGTCATTCCCTTGAAAAATCATTGATATCATTTCGTGGGCCCCGCATGCCTAGAGTCACCGCTTATAGTGGATATGATCATCCACCCTCTGCTTTATAGCTTGGTACAGGACTCAAAAGCATCAAAATTTTGCCACTCGAGATGATCAAAATCCTTTGATTTCCTAAATAATTAGATCAAAAATTATGTAAACAACCCTTCTCATTGAGAGTATTCTTGGGCATCACCCAATATGTAATTAACCAAAAGGGGTATATTCCTTTAGAAGCTACTCTTGACCCAAAATAAGCATAGAAACTTGATTATGTGGTTGTGGGTTGCTTTCATAAGGGTTTTTTCGTGATATGTTTCCAAATCATTTTTTATCTGATCTTATTTTGGACGTATGCTCTTGGGCTATCACGCGAATGCTCTTTTATGAAAGTTCTTTGCATTCTTTTTAAATTGTTTGTCTATTTTTGTCGTATTTTCTTTCTCTTTGGTTCCTCTCGAAAGAGAGATTTGTTGGAAAGAGAATTAAACAACAACAATGAGACAAGCTGGTGACTACAAAATGTTCACTAAAAAGAACAAAAATAGCTTTATAGTTTGCATCGATAGCTTCTTAGCAGGTTATAGACCTCTAATAGGGCTAGACACATGTCATTTGAAGTCAAAATATCTAGGTGTTTTATCAATTGCAATTTCATTTGTGGTGATAACACTCTATTCACTCTAGCTTTCAAAGTTGGAGAATTAGAGTAAAAACTACTTGAAAATGGGTTTGAAAATATTTGTGAGCTTCTATTGGGTCTAATTTGCAACATCTGGTCTTGTGTAAGACATGGAAAAGTGTTTGGTAGATGACATTAAGATTATTATTTTTAGATGCAAGGCATATAATTTATTTACTAAATCCTGGGAAAGATTTGAAGAAATATATATATTTTTTAATTGTAAGGATAACCATATAGTTAAAAATCTTGTATGTTTAGCAAATAATGCATACACTCAGTGAGTTTGATATTAAGATGGTTAAAGTTTTTAGTGCCTCTTTACAAGTGCATTCCTACTTAATTGCATTTCCTTATACATGACATGTAAGTGGTTTTAATGCTAAGATAAAAAAACAATTCTAACACAAATAACACATTTGAATCATTTAATTCTTGGATTGGGAAGCCCAAAATAAGCCAATTGTTTACTTGATGGACATGTATAGAGCTATGCCCATGCAACAAAGAGCACAAGGGAAGAGAGATGCAACTACATGGAAAGGGGAATCAGTTTCCTATGTTGAAGACTATGTTAGAAATATAACCACAAAGAAAGAATAATACCTTGTAAGGGGATATATATCACATCAAGCTAAGATTAAAGGTAGCAATGGTAGACATAATGTTGATATTGAGATTGGAACATGAACTTGTATAGTTTGTCAAGTAATTGTTCTACTATGCATCTATGCAACTGCATTTATCGAGTTTAAGGAACACCCCCTGTGACACAACTATGTTCACTCCAACTATCATGTTATTAGGTTTGTAGTCAATGTCCTTATGTTTCACTAATATCTATATTTTATGTTACTTTTTTAATTTTTTATTTTTTACTTGGAAGCATAGGATAGTCTACGAAGGTCCCATCTTGATGATCTCAGGGAAAGACCAATGGAGAAAAGTCGATTGCCAATTACATTTAGGTCAAGAGGAAGGCCAAAGAAAAAAAGATTTAAGAATTTCTTAGAAAATAACAGTAGAAGACAAACAAATGTCTATAAATGCAACCGTTGTGGACTTTATGGGCATCACAAAACCACAAGAACAAATCATTTAGGTTACCAACATCACAAGTCTTACAAGTTGAAAGTGCATATGAATGATCCAAACCAACAAAAAGTGACCATGTTTTCATGGTAAATTGTCAATTCGATAAGAATGATTGGACAGAGTTGAAATAGGTGAATGTCTCTAGTACTTTTATATGCATATTACATAATCAAACATGTTTTGGGTGGGAAGAAAATTTTGCACTATGTTTCAACACTAATTGTAATTGATATTGCATCAAATGTTGTGTTGTGAGTGGAAATAAATTTTCGTATTTTGTTTTGACACCCAGTATAGGATCCTTCATTTATGCCATTTAGTATGTAGAACTCCATGTACATGAGCAGATCCAGTTGATATGCATGATCACTTAATTTTTAATATAATGCATGATCCACTTCTTTATATTTTCCTTTAAGGTCATGCTTATGCTAATTTTTGTAGTTTTGTTGTGATTTGCATAAGTTACTCGCTCATGCCCATAGTGATTTGTTAAGTAACTATTTGAATACTTCCCTTATAAATATTAAAATTGTGTGGTATGCATGTAAATGATTCCTCTTTCATATTGGTCGAAACTCATTAACTTTGTTATTTGATAGTGGGCAATATGATGAACTTTATTTGGTGCGGTGGCGTTTTGAAAACACAACTGATCTTTTTGGGTAAACTGCGTTTTGGCAGTTTATGCATTTTCAAAAGGCAGAAAACAGCGTTTTTACACCGCACCTATCTAGGTGCAGTGGGAGCTTATTGGCAATGGTCTGACTTTTCCAAAAAAATAAAAATTTGTAATAGCCACTGCACTTAGCTTATCATCAGATTATTCAATAAGCTACAGTTGCCCCAAACAGACTCTAAGGGACCGTTTGGTTCGACTTCTGCTGCGCGGCGCGGCGTGCGACAGCGGCTTCGTCCCGCAGTCCACTGTTNGATTTTACTGACGAGTTTTTGGCTGGTGTTGAGGAATTCGTGCAGGCAGCATCGCAACTCCTTGTTTACCTTTCAGAATGCAAATTTTGATGACCCTGTGTGAAACACAAGAATCAGTGTACTTGGAGCCTGAAAAAATAATGTCGGATCTATATCGTAAGGGATTTAAGCCTGATTATTGGTATTGAACTTCACATGGAGAATTTGATACAGATATTCACTATAGTCATGTTGGAGCCTCATCAAGTTACACCCCTCTAAAGATTCACGATTTTGGCATGTGTGAGGAAATTATTGTTGATGCCAACATGACACATTTTGTTGAAAGTGTGTCCAATGATGATCAAAAACCAAACTGAGGCACAACATTTTTTTGAATTTTTACATGCAGCACAACAACCTTTGTGAGAATGATGCACCTCACATACGGAGTTATCAGTTGCACTGATAATGCTAAGTATGAAATCTGATTTCAATATGCCCAGGGAATGCTTCAATTAGGTAGCAATATTATTAAAGGAGATGAACCCTACAGATAATTTAGTTCCAAAAGATTTGTACATAACTAAAAAGTTAGTGTCAAGGCTAGAGTTGCTATCTGAAAAGATAGATTGCTGCATTAACGACTATATGTTATATTATAAGGAAAATGCATAGGAGACGGATTGCAGATTTTGTGGTGTTGATATATTCAAATCAAGGGGGACAGGGGGATAAAGATTATTAACCAAAAAAATATTTCATACAAACGCCTCTTTTACTTTTTGATGATGATCAAGAACCAAACAGTGAGGCACAACTTTTTTTTTGAATTTTTACATGTAGCACAACAATTTTTGTGGGAATGATGCACCTCACATATGGAGTTATCGGTTGCACTGATAATGCTGAGTATCAAATCTGATTTCAGTATGTTCAGGGAATGCTTCAATTAGGTAGCAATATTATTAAAGGAGACGAACCTTACAGATAATTTAGTTCCAATAGATTTGTACATAACTAAAAAGTTAATGTCGATGCTAGAGTTGCTATCTGAAAAGATAGATTGTTGTATTAACGACTATATGTTATATTACAAGGAAGATGCATAAGAGACAGATTGCAGATTTTGTAGTGTTGATATATTCAAATCAAGGGGGATAAAGATTATAAACCAAAAAAATATTTCATACAAACGCCTCTTTTACTTTCTGATGATGATCAAGAACCAAACAATGAGGCACAACATTTTTTTGAATTTTTACATGCAGCACAACAACCTTTTTGGGAATGATGCACCTTACATACGGAATTATCGGTTGCACTGATAATGCTGAGTATGAAATATGATTTCAATATGCCCAGGAAATGCTTCAATTAGGTCACAATGTTATTAAAGGAGACGAATCCTACAGATAATTTAGCTCCAACAGATTTGTACATAACTAAAAAGTTAGTGTAGAGGCTAGAGTTGCTATCTGAAAAGATAGATTGCTGCATTAACGACTATATGTTATATTACAAGGAAGATGCATAGGAGATGGATTGCAGATTTTGTAGTGTTGATATATTAAAATCAAGGGGGATAAAGATTATAAACAAAAAAAAACATTTCATACAAACTCCTCTTTTACTTTCTGATGATGATCAAGAACCAAACAGTGAGGCACAACTTTTTTTTGAATTTTTACATGTAGCACAACAACCTTTGTGGGAATGATGCACCTCACATACGAAGTTATCGGTTGTACTGATAATGCTGAGTATCAAATCTGATTTCAGTATGCTCAGGGAATGCTTCAATTAGGTAGCAATATTATTAAAGGAGACGAATCTTACAGATAATTTAGTTCCAAAAGATTTTTACATAATTAAAAAGTTTGTGTTGAGGCTAGAGTTGTTATCTGAAAAGATAGATTGCTGCATTAAAGACAATATGTTATATTACAAGGAAGATGCATAGGAGACAAATTGCAGATTTTATAGTGTTGATATATTCAAATCAAGGGGGATAAAGATTATAAACCAAAAAAAATATTTCATACAAACGCCTCTTTTACTTTCTAATCATTCCACAGCTTCAGCGGTCATTTGTTTCTATGCACACAGCTCCTCACATGACATGATATAATATATGATATGTTGGCGCTACTACAATGCCTCATCCTTTAGGTGGTGAAGCTTGGAAACACTTCAATCGCCGCTATCCTGATTTTACAGCAGAACTACACAATGTTGATTTAGCTTATGTGCAGAGATGGGTTCACACCTTACAGTCATGCTGTAACACTGTATTCATGTTGACCAGTTATTATGCAACACCCTATACATATACTTTAAATTAAAAAAGGGGAAAAGTGTGTGATAAATAGGGATTTTATCATCATCATCATCATCATCATCATCAACATCATCATCATCATTATTATTATTATTATTTCTTACATTTAAATACGTCAATTTGCATGTGATTCCCTAGTGCATAAAACCATAGCAAAACGAGTGTCCTCCCTAGATAAAATTGACGATTCAGACAAGCTCGCGTAGTCTGCTTTGTCATTCAGGATTGTCTAGACAAGTTTGTTGACAATCAAGTCAATTTGAGTCCGACTCACGCACAGTGCCACAAATACAATTTGTCAAGCTAATCAGTGTCATTTGTCAAAAGAAATATTGATCGGTCCTCACTTAAGTGATGACCAATGTTAAGCGCAACAACCTTGACAACGAGTTTATCAAACTATGTTGAAGGGTCACAAATTCATATTATGAGGGTTTTAATTTCATTTTTAAATTTGATTTTGATTTTAGATGGTGAGTTATGTGTGGATTATGATGTATTTGTGTGTATTGTGTAAATTATGGTCTGTCGAAGAATGAGAGCACCTAAGTCCAAAAGCCTTCTCAGTGCACTTTCAGTCCTTATAGGAACCAACCTTAACTCTCAACATGTTGGTTTCAATTGACTCAACTAGATGTCGAGGATTTATAACCACACATATAGGACTTAAGGGGAGTTAAGAAGTAGTTCAACTTTCTAGTGGAGTATGACTCAAAGTTAAGCCTCTAAGATAGTCAATAGAAAAATCTTATGGCTAGATCCTAAGTTATAGGAGAAGAATTTTGACCTCACCAAAAATGAGGTCAATAGGGTTAAGTCCGATGTGAGACGATTTCAGCTATTTAGCTGGACCCCTCTCCTCTTCTCCTTTCCAGCTGCATCTTCATCACTGAATTGATGAGTATAAGATCCACCTTTTACCTATTCCACCCCTTAGAGGGTGATAGGATATTAGAGGTCTCTTTCCTGTAGACTTAGTGCAACCGTGATTCTCTTGGAAGACGAAATTTATGGATTGCTGACAAAAGGACCCTGGTCAAGGTGGGTCGACTACCTTCACGACCAGATAGGACTTTCATAGCTTGGGATGACAGATCCATGATATCCTTACTTGTTTACCTCTACCTGCTTAGAGATTCCTCTCCTTTCTGTTGACACCACTTTTGAGCTCTTTGATTCCTTTGAAAAATCATTAATATCATTTTGTGGGCCTCGCATGCCTAGAGTCACTGATCATAGTGGATATGATCATTCACCCTCTGCTTTATAGCTTAGTACAAGACTCGAAAGCATCGAAATTCTGCTGCTCGAGATGATCAAAATCCTTTGATTTCCTAAATAACTGGATAAAAAATTATGTAAGTAACTCTTCTTATCGAGAGTATTCTCGGGCATCCCCCAATATGTAATTAACCAAACGGGTATATTCCTTTAGGAGCTACTCTTGACCCAAAATAAGCATAGAAACTTGATTATGTGGTTGTGGGTTGCTTTCATAAGGGTTTTTTCGCGGATATATTTCCAAATCATTTTTTATCTGATCTTGTTTTGGACGTATGCTCTTGGGCTATTGTGCGAAGGATACTTTATGAAAGTTCTTTACATTCGTTTTAAATTGTTTATTAATTTTTGTCGTATTTTCTTTCTCTTTGGTTCCTCTAGAAAGAGAGATTTGTTGGAAAGAGAATTAAACAACAAAAATGAGACAAGCTGGTGACTACAAAATGTTCACTAAAAAGAACAAAAATAGTTTTATAGTTTGCATCGATAGCTTCTTAGCAGGTTATAGACCTCTAATAGGGCTAGACACATGTCATTTGAAGTCAAAATATCTAGGTGTTTTATCAATTGCAATTTCATTTGTGGTGATAACACTCTATTCACTCTAGCTTTCGAAGTTGCAGAATTAGAGTAAAAACTACTTGAAAATGGGTTTTAAAATATTTGTGAGCTTCTTTTGGGTTTAATTTGCAACATCTGGTCTTGTATCAGACATGGAAATGTGTTTGGTAGTGACATTAAGATTATTTTTTTTAGATGCAAGGCATATAATTTATTTACTAAATCCTTGGAAAGATTTGAAGAAATATATATATTTTAATTGTAAGAATAACCATATGGTTAAAAATCTTGTACGTTTAGCAAATAATGCATACACTCAACGTGAGTTTGATATTAAGATGGTTAAACTTTTTAGTGCCTCTTTACAAGTGCATTCCTACTTATTTGCATTTTCTTATACATGACATATAAGTGGTTTTAATGTTAAGATAAAAAAACAATTCTAACACAAATAACACATTTGAATCATTTAATTCTTGGATTGGAAAGCCCAAAATAAGCCAATTGTTTACTTGATGGACATGTATAGAGCTATGCTCATGCAACAAAGAGCACAAGGGAAGAGAGATGCAACTGCATGGAAAGGGGAATCAGTTTCCTATGCTGAAGACTATGTTAGAAATATAACCACAAAGAAAGAATAATACTTTGTAAGGGAATATATATCACATCAAGCTAAGATTAAAGGTAGCAATGGTAGACATAATGTTGATATTGAGATTAGAACATGAACTTGTATAGTTTGTCAAGTAATTGTTCTACTATGCATCTATGCAAATGCATTTATTGAGTTTAAGGAACACCCCCTGTGACACAACTATGTTCACTCCAACTATCATGTTATTAGGTTTGTAGTCAATGTCCTTATGTTTAACTAATATCTATATTTTATGTTACTTTTTTAATTTTTTTATTTTTTACTTGGAAGCATAAGATGGTCTACAAAGGTCCCATCTTGATGATCTCAGGGAAAGACCAATGGAGAAAAGTCGATTGCCAATTACATTTAGGTCAAGAGGAAGGTCAAAGAAAAAAAGATTTAAGAATTTCTTACAAAATAACGGTAGAAGACAAACAAATGTCTATAAATGCAACCGTTGTGGACTTTATGGGTATCACAAAACCACAAGAACAAATCATTTAGGTTACAAACATCACAAGTTTCACAAGTTGAAAGTGCATATGAATGATCAAAACCAACAAAAAGTGACCATGTTTGCATGGTAAATTGTCAATTCGATAAGAATGATTGGACAGAGTTGAAATAGGTGAATGTCTCTAGTACTTTTATATGCATATTACATAATCAGACATGTTTTGGGTGGAAAGAAAATTTTGCACTATGTTTCAACACTAATTGTAATTGAATATTGCATCAAATGTTTTGTTGTGAGTGGAAATAAATTTTTGTATTTTGTTTTGACACCCAGTATAGGATTCTTCATTTATGCCGTTTAGTATGTAGAACTCCATGTACATGAGAAGGTCCAGTTGATATGCATGATCACTTAATTTTTAATGTAATGCATGATCCACTTCTTTATATTTTCCTTTAAGCTCATGCTTATGCTAATTTTTGTAGTTTTGTTGTGATTTGCATAAGTTACTCGCTCATGCACATAGTGATTTGTTAAGTAATTATTTGAGTACTTTCCTTATAAATATTAGAATTGTGTGGTATGCATGTAAATGATTCCTCTTTCATATTGGTCGAAACTCATTAACTTTTTTATTTGATAGTGGGCAATATGATGAACTTTATTTGGTGCGGTGGCGTTTTGAAAACACATATGATCTTTTTGGGTAAACTGCGTTTTGGCTGCTTATGCGTTTTCAAAAGGCAGAAAACAGCGTTTTCACACTGCACCTATCTAGGTGCTAGATAGGTGCGGTGCGGTGGGAGCTTATTGGCAATGGTCTGTCTTTTCCAAAAAAATAAAAATTTGTAATAGCCACCGCACTTAGCTTATCAGCAGATTATTCAATAAGCTACAGTTGCTCCAAACAGACTCTAAATCTCCTAGGGATGCAGATGATTCAAGCTGACGAGTTCTTTCCTGTGAGGCATTAATGCAGTTGCTTGGCTACATAGGATTCAAAGTATGCTTAAGTAGTATTACGTGAATCTAGATTCAATAAATGTTAATCTAAATAAAGCTTGAAATCTAGTGGGCATGTCCAATGTTAAATTTTGATGTATTTTGATCAATTATTTGGCTGCATGTTGAGGATTTAAGGTATGCGTGCAGAAGAAATCATTAAATCTAATAAATCTTGTGAATGATGAGATTTAACAAATACTAGACTTGTTCAGTGGTGGATTTGAAACAGGTTTACCAAAACAGTTCAATTTAAAGTTGCCAAGAACTTTGTTACAGTGGTTACACTGAATGGGCTACAACAAAACTATTCAGTCCGCACCACTTAACCTCTCTATCGGTGTATTCTTTGTCAGCCTTTCATCAATCCATTTGAAGTAGTCGCAGTCATGTTCTGTCCGAGTTCTGGGACATACGTAAAGTTTTCTCATGCTGTTGTCACTAGGGCTGTGAAATTGGCGTGAAGATGGTAGGTAAATCACTCAAAAATCGGATTGAATTTTAGCTAGGATTGAAATCAGATCGAACCATTTGAGCCGAGCTACAAGACAAATTAAAAGATCAAATTTATTTTGATCCGATTTCAATCCATCCTTGGCTCAGATTGGGATTTGATCATGATCGAAATAAATTCTTATTTATTTACATATTTAACACCTAAACTTTTAGTTTTACATGTATAACACATTGCCAACTCGGTTGGTGAGGGATTTTTTGCTTGAGTAAAGTGGTAGGGGTTCAAATCCCCTCCTTTCATAGAAAATTACATTTTTCCTGGTGGGTTGGTCGGACGGGCCAAGCTGGGTTCGAGCCAGATTGATCTGGCTCACGAGCCAAAAATGACATTTGAGCTGGTTCATTTACAAATCAAGCCAACTCAAAAATTGGATCAATCCACACCATATCAGATCAAAATTTAGTAGGATCGATCTACAATCCGGTTAAAAAAAATTTTGATCCGATTTCAAGCCGACCTTTTGAGCAAGCCCTAAATTGGCTCGAAATCGGATCGTTCACACCCTTGGTTGCCACCTTTATGGCCAGTAAACACTGTACAATACAATTTACAGTGACAATGTTCTTTGGGAAATCGAGTGCTCTTGAAGTTTATGATGACATCAACCTCATAGTTTATGGTGTGATATCTGCATAATTTTTAAAAAAAAAATACGGCTAAATTACTTTTTTAGGACAACATGCATGAAATCCCTCTCTTGTATCACGCAAAATAAATAAGCATGCAACTCTTAAAAAAATTACGTATTTATGACAGAACTATTTCATTGATCCAAACGGGATTTCACGTTAGATATGTAAATGCATAAGAATTGTTTTCATGATTCATAATAACCAACTTGAACAAAAATGATCCTTCTGGTAATTATGGACATTTTTTAAGGAAGAAAAAAATACTTACGCAAAAACGACTTTTTTTTGTTCATACCATTCAAATTTCTTTTGAAGTTAACGACAAAAACCAGCCATCATTTAATAAACCAAATCAAATTAATAAAATATGCTTCATTTAGTCCAAATTTTTTATATAAACCAATAAGCATGAAGATATCACACACACACACACACACAGATATATATATATATATATATATATAT
>JXCR01130690.1:381593-391973 GCA_002079205.1 Phalaenopsis hybrid cultivar
TATATATATATATGTAAATTTCTAATAACAATTGTTGAGTTATTCCTAGAAATCTACCAAAATTGATTTGGAGCCTTTTTCAACTAATTAATTTATTTGGTACTAATTATTGTTATTTTGAAGGTCATTATTAATATTAATATTTTAAATCAATTATTTACTGATTTTCATATATCTTATGAAAATTTTTAGTAGTTCATGTGATATATTTGATTTCTCAAAACCTATTTCGTATTTGATTATAAATGCATTTTTGGGTGGCGTTGACATCTCATTGTTACATGAAATCGAAGATAAATTCAAGGAGGAGGAGGACAAGCTATCTTGCTAAATAATTAGAGATTATAAGTCTAGTGTTTGTTTGTGTTCGGCTCGATCAATCTAAATTTTCTTTTTAGAAATAGGCTTGTGTTCAATATGGATCATAAATAGAATGTTATTGTGTGTGCAACAGATGGCTTGTTGGTTTGCAGCTTCGACTTAAGTCCCCTCTGTCCCGGGTTCGAATTCATTTGGATCGAATTAGTGCATATGGGGCAGGCAGAGACATATTGCCGTCCATTATATATATATATATATATANTTTTTATTTCTTTTTAATTAGTATTTGCATCTAATATATCATTATTATATTATTTATATCCTATTTAATTAATTTTTATATTTATTACGTCATTAGGTTCAACTCTTGTCGAAACAATGAACCTTGAACCTTTCCTTCTTCGGGTCAAATGTTCGGTTCAATTTTCATAACCTCGAGTATTTTTACTAAATTATATACTCTTAACTATGCTATGAAATTATAAATTTCTTGAGGTTCTTATATAATCCTAATTGAAGTGGATGCTAATTAGCTTTCTCTAATCCTCCAATAAAACCAAAAAATTTTATTCAAAAAACTATACTCATGGGCTCAAAGCTCTCATTGAAAGCATGATAATGGGCTTCCTTACATAAGCAAACTAAAGCATAATAATTCAGAAGTTGGTAGTGATGAAGGGAGTCATGGGGCTTTCATGGAACATTTCTAGCATTGGTATGCATGTAAATCTTAAATATATAGGCCATTTAAATACATGCTACGGGCCTAATTCTTATGTATTTACAAGTCTAAAACTTAAATTTTGCTTTTAAAATTTTTTCCACTCAAATATTTTATATCTTGTAAAAGTATTATCATTTTAACTTTGAAAAATGAAATAAATATTTTTATGCATACATATGTCAGTATGTATGTAAAAATTAAAATTTACGTATTAGATATATAAATACTTAGGAATCGAGTTGGCATATATATATATATATATATATATATATATATATATATATATTGGTCAGACATTTGCTTGTCAGTTGTAAGTCCCCTTTGGTCTGGGGTTTGATTCCCCTCAAGTGTAAGGAGTGATACTCGAATTATAAGCGCACGAGGGATGTCCGGGTCTCGTATGATAGCCTTCGACCATTCCTTTGGCAGCTTTGATGTAAGTTTCACTTGTCTCGGGTTCAAATCCATCTGAAGCGAATTAACACATATATGGTGGAGAGACATATGTTGTTGTCCATCTCTTCTTTTTTTAAAAAAATATATGGTGGTTTAGGTAATCTAATGATTTTGCTCATTCTTGATTTTTTTCTTCAATACTTAAAAAAATTACATATTTGATGATTTTGCCTACTCAAAAATAATATTGGTTCCGCTCTTGTTTCAATCCCACGAATAAGAAAGTTTGGCCTTTGGGCTTCCTTGGTGCTTTATAATTAAGGGTTTTTTTAAAATAAATATATTAATATTGCATATATATATATATATATATATATATATATATGTAAATTTCTAATAATATTATTATTNGTGTTTGGCTTATTTGTAAGGGTTGAGAAAAAAAAATATTTGTGTTCGCTATGCACGTAATAAGTCGCATACAAACTGTTTGCGGGCGGACGACAGACCCTACTAAAAAGAACTTGTATGACAGAGTTATTCCACTTCTCAAGAAAGAGATGCTATTATACGAGCCTCTAGCCACTCATAGTGTACTTAACGATTTAAGTACCATCCTCCTTAAGGCTCAAGTCGCTAGAGGGGGATTCGAACCCCTGGCCTGAGGGGGCTTGCATCAAGGATGTCAACCAACATGTTGAGGTACGCGACACACTCGCTCGTGCACACATATATGTAAACACACTTAACTCATAACACATTAAAAACATTATATAGAGGACATGCTAATAAATAAAGCTATCATCTTGTGTACAGAGACTATCTCTTATATTGAAAAGTGGGTTTTTAGGTTAACAAGCACAATGTGATTGAAAGTTTTGGGACATTAATTCAAGGGTTAAATAGTCTTTTAATCATACATGCTAGTTTTCAATGAAAGAATCTTGATTGGACAATTTCAATGAGCCCAATATTACTTTATTTTATGTTTATTAAAGTACTTAAATACAAAATAAAATATTTATGTAATTAAAGAAATAATATAATTCACATATGGTCCGTAAGTTCGAACAACAAATGTAATATTTAGCTCTCTCGAGATATTATGATGTACATATTCTTAATCTCACATATATATTATTCCTCGACGTTACACGTATGGCTATCCTAAAATAAATATGAGAGGAAATTTCTGGCAAAAAAATATAAAAGGCTTTAATTACATCATAGTATCGAGACTTTTAGGTACATAGCACCTAAAACTTTTATATAGAATATTCCTCTCATGTTATTCATGTGTTAATGTGTGTTATTCAAGTGTTATTGATGTGTTAGCGTTATTATAAGACTAAGAATATACTTAGAACACAATAACACCTGAATATAACGGAATAATACCGGAGGAATATTCCCCTATGTTACCAGACTGATTTTTTTTTTTTTTTTGTAACTCCACGTGGTGTGATTTCATCGGACTCAGCAGGAAACCCTACGTGCAGAATCCTGATGCAATAATTTTTCCCTCGCCGCTATCAAATATATGCTCCGGAAGTTATAACTTTTCCCCTTCTTAATTTTGATCAACTCTTCTTTTTTTCCTACAGAAACTATGAAGCCTAACCCTAATAATCTTTATAAAAAGCTTCGAGATGACACGCTGGAAGACTTTCACTAGTGTAACAAAATTATCATAAGGTTTACAAAATTGTGCTTTTATATATTTACGTTTATACCCCTATCATTTGTTTGAAAATATGTATTTGCCAGGATCGGTGGGGAAAAAATTTGCGTACATAAGACGTATGCAGAGCTGCGTACGTCTGTAACTTGCAAACAGGTTACAGGGAGGATTTCAGGAGGTTATAACCGCGTTATACACTCTGTAACCTCCTTGTAACCTATCTATATATGAAAACAGAAGCACGCAGAAGCGCGAAACTTACTCGAAGGTACAGGTAGGTTACAGAGAGGTTACAGGATGTCTAACGCGGTTATAACCTCCTGAAATCCTCCCTGTAACCTGTTTACAGGTTACAGACGTACGCAGCTCTGCGTACGTCTTATGTACGCAAATTTTTTTCGATGGGTGGGGGGGCTGTGTCGGAAAAAGTAATGATTTTGTTGTTCGAGGAAGAGGAATCCTTGATGGGCACCGTTGGAGGATAGAATAGTCATTTCAGCTATCAATTTTTAGGTTGAAAAAACATTACGTAAAATCCGACTTTATGCTTACTCCATATTTATAATTTTTTTATCTGAGGTTGTTAATTGTGCACTATTTCTTTTGAATTCAGCAAATTGTTTCACTACTGAAACATTTGTGTTCACCTCAAAAATCAACTGAAATTTTTGAATTTGAACCTGTCGTGCCCAATAGATAAAGCCTAGCCGTTGAGGAAGAGAGGGAGACTTGCCTATCACAGCGAAGAGGGCTGTTCACGGGCTCTTCGACCCCTTTTATTTCGCTAAACATGTGATTATGATAGAGGGGAAAGGGAGAGAGTTCTCCCAATATAAGTGATTGAGAGAGGAAAGCCCGGGAGGCTCTAATACATGTCATGCAACATCTATTTATAAAAGATAAAAAAGAGAGAAATATAATATTGCATTTTTACTCTTGCTAAAGAGGGGTTAGTATATGTTTATTTTTGTTATTCTTGTCTCCTTATATGAGCCGTTGGATGCCTTGATAACCGTGCAAATAGCTTTTTAAGTGTACGTATTAAGTTCCCCAGTTTTCTTGCTCCTTGATAGCGATAATTGCGAGATAATGACAAAAAACTTTATAAAGCAAAAATATGAGCTTATAAATTACTAATTATACTCTCTATTAGGCGTTCTTCGTGCTTTGTTCATGCCTCTTTTGTGCCATCCGTTGTTAATCAATTAGTTGTTGAACAATTCCAGGATGGTTTCTCTGTTACCCCTAACGGACCTTTTTGTTGTTGGGTATGGGTTCATCTCGGAGGATGAGCACATTTCAAATAAATAAGTAGATGGATCGATCAAACGATCTTGAGCCTCGACCGACTTCTTTTATTTGGCCGAGTGGCTTAAGGGGATGGGCCAGACAATTTTGGCGTCTATGCCGACCTTCCGTGGGGCTTATGCCTTCACCAGTATATCCGAACGTCGAAGTTGGGTTCTAACACTTCACTCGTGTGGATCCTGATAACTTGATTGGGTCGCTATCTTAGTTGGGTCTCCTCTCTATAGAAGGAGGCCGCAGAGACTCTTCTCCGAACATACCTTCTGTGATGCTTGTCAATATTGTGCAAGGAACCAAATCTGAATTTTTGACCAATCCAAGCTACGGTACTTGAACCCGTGTTGAGGTAAGTTCTCTGGCTGGCTTTTGGGATATTTATTCCAATAAGACATCTATGAAATCGTTGTTGGTTGTTTTTTTTTGCCTTTAATTGATCAGGCACACTTGGCGTCGCTATCAATTCTGTTACCCGAGTTTAGGTTCCCTGAATGACAAGTGGCCACTAGAATGCTTGAGTTTTTTGTGATTGAAGTCTTGACGTGACCTCTCGCATAGAAATACAAAATATTATTATACACATGTATCATAAAATAAGCTTGATGAAAAATAACATGATTGTTAGGTATGACTCATATACCATAAATGGGACAGATGCTGGAGCGGAGCGGAGCCCACAAGCGGAGTGAAGCGGAAGGATCTGTCTAATCGGGAGAGTTTCATTATGTGGGTTGGGGGTGCGGGGGCAATACCCCGCGGTTTGGTATATGGGTAATTTAAGTAATTACATATTGTACTATAAGGTTATATATGTGTCTTGTTTGTAAGGCTATGTGAGCTTCTGAGATTCTGAAAGCTGAATCTTCTATTTTGTAATCTTTTCTGAATATTAAAAGAAAGTCGTTGCTATGCTCCCGATGATGTAGGCATCTTTGCCGAACCTCGTAAATATTTGTGTTCTTCTGGATTTGTGTCGATTCTTGTTTTTCTTCGTCCTGAAGAAAAATTTTGGCGGCTAGGAGGTCAGATTCAGCGGGGTGATCTCCGTTTTCAGCAAGAGTTCACGAGAGTTTGCGACATTTGGTCGCGACGCAGAAAGCTGCGACATAAAGGCGAAGGCGAAGGAGTTCGGCGAGGCTTCCGTGTGCGGTGAGTCCGGCGAGGCTTCTTTAAGCGGTCGGTGACGGGCGAATTTGCGACCACAAAAGAATTCACGAACCTTGCAGGAGGCGATTGAGGAGGAGAAATCAGAAGATTATATTCTGTTGCCCTGACCCAAATTTTCTTTGTTGAGAGGTGGAATCAGAAGCTAGAAGCAGAGGATTCCTTCTACTGAGCAGAGCAAAGGAACATGTAGAGCGAGGATCACGACTGGAATAGGCAGGTTCGCTGATTTGGAAGATTCCCCCCAGAATCTAGAGGTGATTTGAATCCCGGAATTTGAAGGTGATTTGCTTTCCTTGGGCGGAGGCAATATCCTTTGCTGGAAAAAGAAGATTTTCGTTCGCGATTTATTTTAGAAAATTAGATTTTCTTTTCTCGGAGGATTTAATTTAGAGAAGGAAGGGAATCTGTTGCTGCACTCGAAAAAAAAAAGCTAGAGGCTTCCCGGTTGGAAGAAAATCGATATTAACCCTTTTGTGATATTCCAAGACGCAAAATTGCAGTCGCATGTTCCAAAATTACAGGAGCTTTTCTAGAAGGCGGAGTTTTTCTGAGAAGAAGCAGAGCTTTTCTGGAAGGAAAAAAGGAGCGTTTATGGAAGACAGAGTTTTTCTGAGAAGGAAAGCATAGCTTTTCTGAAAGGAAAAAAGAGTTTTTCTGGAAAGCGGATGCGTAATTTTTCTGGAAGGAAAACGGAAGCGGAGCTTTTCTGAAAGGTGGAGTTTCTATGAGAAGGAAGCAGAGCTTTTCTGGAAGGCAGAGTTTTTCTGAGAAAGAAAGCAAAGCTTTTTTGTAAGGAAAAAAAAGAGCTTTTATGGAAAGCAGAGGTAGAGCTTATCTGGAAGGAAAGCGAAAACAGTGCTTTCTGGAAGACGGAGCTTTTCTGAGAAGGAAAGCAGAGTTTTCTAGAAGAAAAAAAAAGCTTTTCTGGAAAGCAAAAACGAAGCTTTTCTTGGAAGCTTAAGGAAAATGATTTCTGGGAAAGTTTAATTAAGGACAATTTAATTAAGAGAAAATCATTTTTATCGGAAGCTTAATTAAGGAAAAGTCTTTTTTTTTAACTTAATTAAGGGAAATTATTTTTTCTTGGAAACTTAATTAAGAAAAACTTAATTAAGGAATCTTAATTAAAAGATTATTTAAAAGGGCCCAACTCACATTGGTGCATAAGAAACTTTATGATATATTTCTCCTAAGAGGCTGTGAAGATTTGTTGGGTGTATGCATTTCTCCTAAAGAGGCTGGAAATTCGTAGAGGTGGAGATTTGTTAGGTATGACTCATAATACCAGATTTTTGGAGTCTCTTGGAATGAAGAGATGTCTCTTAGAATTGAAGAGTTGTCTTTTGGAATTTAGTGGGTTCGAGGGATCAACGAGAGCGCAACGGAAGCGTGGTGACCCAACCCACATTGGTGCATAAGAAACTCCGTGATGTATTGTCTCCTAAGGGACTAGATATTCGTCAATGTGGAGATTTGTGAGACATATGTATTTCTCTTAAGGGGTTGGACATTCGCCAAGGTGGAGAATTGTCAGGTATATGCATTTCTCCTAAGGGGCTGGATATTCGTCAAGGTGGAGATTTATTAGATATGACTCATATACCATAAATGGGACAGATGTTGGAGCGGAGCAGAGCCCACGAGCGGAGTTGAGCAGAATGATCTATCTAATCGGGGGAGTTTCATTATGTGGGTTGAGGGTGCGAGGGAAACACCCTGCGGTTTGATACATGGGTAATTTAAGTAATTACATATTGTACTATAGAGTTATATATATGTTATGTTTGTAACCCTAGGTGAGCCTCTTTGATTCTGATAGCTGAATTTTGTATTCTGTATTCTTTTCTAAATTCTAAAAGAAAGCAGCCGCTGTGCTCCCGATGATATAAGCATCTTTGTCGAACCTCATAAATCTCTGTGTGTTCTTCTGGATTTGAGTCGATTCTTATTTTTGTTCGCCCTAATTTCTCAACAACGATAATGCACTAGAAAAACAGCCACATATACCAAAATAAATATATTAAAATTTCTCCTTGAAAGGGCAGATTAATTTGCTAAAATAATTTAGCAAATGGTGAGAGTTAAGTGGGCCACACACGCACAGCATTGAGTGGTATGTATGTAAATTTTCTGTTTTCAAGGCGGTCATCCAGTTGTCTGCTAGCTTGATAGCCTTTAATGTGACAATGTGATGAGGTTGGGATACCCAAGTGCGGAAGGAAATTCCACGCGACAAAGGGAATGACCACCGGGAAAGAGATCTGCCGGCCAATGAGATGGTCAGCACGATAGTTTTGAGTTAGTCCTACCAGTAAGAAACTAGCTAGCACGATGCAAGGAAGTTTGGTCGGAGATGGTTAGATTTAACGACGGAGGGCATGCACCCAGTTTTTTTATAGAACTAGAGATCTCCTTGGAGATTGTGGTATGCAAGTTTCTTGTATTTGTTTTTATGTTAGAAGTGTTTCTCTGAAAAAGTTTCTCCTCAGTGTTTCTCGTCTTCTTGTTGATATCACGATCTACGATCACTAAATCTTTCAGGATGTTGAATTTAAATTTATCTGATCATGCCCAAGAGATAGAGCCTAGCTAGAGAGATGGAGAGAGAGAGAGAGAGAGAGAGAGAGAGAGAGAGAGAGAGAGACTTGCCCCATAAGGGCAAATGAGGGGTGTTACCAGGCTCTTTGATTTTTTTTATTTTGCTAAAAAATTGATTATTGGAGAGGGGAAGATGCGAGAGTTCTTTCTACATCAAGTATTGAGAGAGGAGAGCGCAAGAGCATCTAATACCTGTCATAGTATCCCTAGTTATCAAAGATTAAAACGAGAAATACAATATTACATCTTTACCCTAACTTAAAAGGGATAGTCCATGTTATTTTTGGAGTATTGTATACTAAATTTTCTTTGATTTATAAACTTTTTATATAAATTGATTAAGGGTGTAAAATATCAAGGGTTTACTATCTCAAATTAGTTAACAAATATTAGAAGATTGGGCACCCAAAACAATGCTATTTACAAATCAAGCACTCGATTTTTCCGATTTTTCGAATTCTCATTCAAATATCAAAGATCATGATATAACCCCAAACCATACTTTTCATTTTTTATCAAAGTTACAATAGTTTGATCGTGGCACACTTAAATGCATCAATTTTACGGTTCAAAAAACCACCTAAGTGCTTGATTTATAAATAGCAATGTTTCTTATGCTTTGCATGAAATTATCCCATATTAAAAATCACTTTATTTTTGTATTTTTTCTATAACCATCAAATTCCCAAATATGACAATGAAAGCCCGTTAGCCTATTAATATGTGGGCATATATGATGTCTATATTTCAAATATTGAGAGCAGGGGTGTAAATAAGTCAAGCTGACTCGTGAATCAGTTCGAGCTCGGCTTGATAAGTGTTATGTGAATTGAGCTCATTTTATGTGAATTGAGCTCAATGAGCTAACAAGCCAAAATCAAGCAATGAACAATCATGACTAGAATGTAAGAAGAAAACTAAGCTCAAGTCAGCTCTAATAGGACTCGTTAGCTCAGGAGTTGGCTCGTTTAAAAATATATTAATATAAAATTTACTCAAAATATATTAAATTTAAATACTTTATTTTTAAAGTATTAAAACATTTAAATTTCACAGCTTGTATTTTATATCAAATGATTTATTATTATTTCTCTCATCATTGCTCATTCTATTTATCATTTTATTATAACACTACATTTATTTACATTACTTTCTCACTTTTATAATATACAAGCCGACTTGTGAGCCTACTCAAACTCGAAGACTTAAGCTCAAGCTTGAAGTCAATAAAATTAATCAAGCCCAAGCCAATGCCTAGGATGACTTAAGTTCAATTTGACTCCATTACACTCCTAATTTAGAACATCAAATATTTTAGATAATTAGAATTGCACATCATAACTAAGAAGTTTATGTAAATTGACATATGCAATAATAATATATACACAAAGTTTGTTGAATTAATACATTAACAATTGATATAATTCAACATATATATATATAGTGATCATATATTCATATGAAGTAAAATCATTTCATATTGCATATGATTGTAAATACAATATAATAAGAAGTTCTAAAGTAGAGTCTTACAATTAGTATGATCAGAGAATAATATTACATAACTAAATATAATCTTTTATTTACTATTTATTATTTAGAAAGGGCAGAGTCAGTTAATATATTTGAGGGGGCAATTGTCAACCTAAAATTTTATAAATATTTATATAAATAATAAAATTTCATATTTTATCTTATATGTCTTATACAATTTAGTAATTTTGCCCATCTTTAATATATATTTTTCTCAATATTTAAAAAAAAATAGATAGTTTATGATTTTGCCCATATTAAAATGTAATAATTTAGCATAAAACATGATTTTGTAAGATTTAAACTATGTGATGAAATTAATCATAATTATACAGAGTTGATGCGTGCTAGAAAATTCGCGGCGGTAGAGTAATGGATTATCGTCTTAGCGTTGCACGAAAATTCAGNCGGGAGAAGATCCAACTATTCTCAGAGCTTTTCTTCATTGCTTTCCAAGTCGAAAGTCTTGACTCGGGGGTTTGGAATTCCGATATCAACGGGAATTACAGCCTCGGTGCCGAAACATAGGTTATATGGAGTTTCTCCAGTTGGAGTACGCGCAATTGTGCGATAGGCCCAAAGGACGTTGTGCAGCTTTTCTACCCATTGCCCCCCAGCCTTCTCAAGTCGAGTTTTCAATCCTTTGAGCACAGTA
>JXCR01130690.1:395785-427509 GCA_002079205.1 Phalaenopsis hybrid cultivar
TGTTTAATGATCAAAATTTTTATGAATATTTAATCACTCATATTGATGCTTGTATCCTTGTGTTGGAGACTCTACACTAGTAAACAATTAGATGTAGATGGTTGAACTGAGGTTCAATATTAGGGTTTGATTATGTCTTAAATTCTTGAAGATATTGGAGCAGTACTTATTAGTGATTACCCCATAGTTGACTGATTTGTGGTTAACCAGTTTAACTTTGACATGATGTTGGGTTGAGGGGAACAAAAGGTACAAGAGGCATCTGGCATGCATACTGGATTATATGCTACACACTGAAGCCTCATGTAAGAAAGAAAAGTTTTTATTTCCTTTTTTTTTTTTTGAATATTTTAGATATTGGTGTAATATAGTAAATTATTTAATGAAAAGAAAAATGTTATTCTCATGATTATTATATTGAGTATGAAATTAAGAGAATTATGTTCTTTTGATAATATTTTTAGTTAAAAACTTAAAATAATTAACATTTATAATATAATTACTAAACATTTAGTTTAAACGTTTTAGAAGGATCATATTTTGATTTAGTTTAATAATTAAAGGTGCATCTTATTTTAATGTTAAGAATACTTAAAAAATTTGTTAGGATTAATTTTAAGTTTTTAAATTATTGAACAAATTGATGAAGTAAATATCTTGCGCATAGCTAACATATGGTGGTGACGTTTACTAATGATTTGTTAGTTATCTACATGATTGTTTAAAAAAGATAATCAACAAGTTTGGATCTCAAATTATATATTAACCCAAAGACATTTTTGTTTGCAACATGAAGTTCTGAAACACTAGAATTATGCAAATTAGATCTCATGGGGTTCTCCGTAGCCCGGCCTCACTTACCTGACTGCCACCAAACACATGGAAAGAGACTTTTGTCACATTCCAGCAACTGGTTGTGGTTGACAGCATGCGACACTAACCCTGTATCCTTGTGAGCAAAGATTTGGGGTTTTCATAATCGAAGTGAACTTCATAAGCTGTTGTTTTGTGAGTCATTTGTGTGAAAATACTCCTTTTTGAGAAGAAGAGTATATCAATGTCAAAATGGTTTATAATTCTCACTAATATTCAACAACCATAATTTAATAATGCCTAATTTTCTAAGAATTATTTTTGCTAATTTGTGCATCAAAACAATGATATGTCATCCTGAATACACTCATGAAATCATGATCTATGATATGTTATTCGGATCGTTGATTGAAGACATGGTCGGCGACGACAATTACAGCTCAGTGCAGTTGGTTGAATTAACCCATAGTTAGCTTCATTCGGTCACAGTTTGATTGAGGCATGATTTATACTATCCATTATTGATAACTATGGGGTACATTCTAGATATAGATCATAGTCTCCATGAAAATTTAAAATTCAATAACTTAAAACTAAAAGCAAAATTTATTCACTATCCGCAATAATTTGTCAAGTGACAAACTTTTGATTGACTTCGACTCACAAAGGGTGAATATCACATCGAGTGTATCATTATATTCAAAATCAAAGTAATTTTACTCCAGTAAGAACGTGACCTGAGTCCTGTCTGCGTGGTTTTTCCGTGACACTACAAAATAGAAGTTACAACCAGAGTCCTCTGACTGATGGGTTGCTACCAAATGACATCATTATATTATGGTCACAATCGCAACCCTTATGCTCCTCAATGGATTTCTACTATTTGAGTATTGATATAATTGATTGTTACAAATCTTTCTATGAGCTCAGGTTGACTTAATGTTGCATTCTTAGACAAACATTCACCCTAGATCTACATGGATTCCTTTAACGATGCAACTCATGGTTGTTGATAAGGGGTTTTCACTCAGGTTTGATCGACTACCTGCTCTGACTAAGTAGATCAGGGACCACGATAACTAGAGACAATGGAACCATAGGATCTTAATCGGGTTTGTTACCATTCCCCCGCCATTCACTTTAAGCTCTAAGTGATAAATTTCGCAATTTAAAATATATGTTAGTTGTTATTATATGTCAATTATTCAATGTTCAATGATCAGCCTTAATCGCAAGTGTTCTCTCATTATCGGGAGAGGCAATTAGTCATATGGGTTTATGCATATGCGAAACCTTGTACCCTAAATCAAAAAATCCTCAC
Organism: Phalaenopsis hybrid cultivar; assembly: GCA_002079205.1. Lineage (NCBI taxonomy): Eukaryota > Viridiplantae > Streptophyta > Magnoliopsida > Asparagales > Orchidaceae > Phalaenopsis > Phalaenopsis hybrid cultivar. The sequence goes on from JXCR01130690.1 coordinate 397,920, forward strand.
AAAATGAGGGTGAAATCTTTCAGTAGTGTCATATCTACTATTCCATCTGTATTCTGAAAGTTTTGACCTTCATAGCTCTCTCAACAAACAAAACAGAAAAACAATTACAGAGAGTCCGGAGAGCATCCAAATTCTTAGAGCCCACATTATTTAGACGGTTTAAAGTTCCAATGATTTTTAGGATGATCTAAAAAATTATTTTAGCATTTCTCACTGTAAGACCTGCATTGCTACCTTCATTTATTTAGCAATTGTGGCTATTGAACCAGTATTGTTACCTTCACCTGCATCACTTGTATTGTCCATGAGTCTTATGCCACAACATTCTAAATTATTTCCATTGTATGCAAGACTTGCTCTTTAACTTTTGCTTGCACTATAGCCATATCTACAAGACTTGAAACATAACTTTTGCTTATATTATATTTGTCCTCCACATGATCTTTGTTGTAACCTCCGCTTACACTGTAGTAGTTTCTTGCAAGATTTGTGATGCAACCTTCATTTATATAAATCATCTTTGCATGAATTGCATCACAACATTGTTTATATCAATCACTATTTAGAGGATTTGTGTCACAAAATTTCTGTCTGTAGCCATGTCTAATAAGGCCTATGTTGTAGCTATCCACTGCATGATCGGTGTCATGATCACTTCTTGTAAGAGATTTTGAGGCCGTCTTCATTAAGAGGAGTTTTAACTATCTTCTATAAAATTTGTATTGTGGTCATCTTCTATAAGACATACATTGTAGATACCTACCTTAGATGATAGTTTTAACAACTAATCCTTTTGATTTGTTATGAATACTTTGATTATATGAGAAAGATTTGCATCTTGTAACTTTTTCATATCAGTAGAAGTTGCCAAGTAAGCAAGGCTCTGTGATCTTTCCCTTCTTGCATTTCCTCCATGAAAAATTATCTTCATCCTTTAATTACTTGTTTGAAATCGAAAAAATGCTAAAGCGATTGAGATTAATCATCATTATATCATATCAATTTTTGTGCACATTTGTTTAACATTTTTCATGGTAATTCTTTTCACCTTTGTTGATTACTAATCTTGACATCTAATAATTGTCCGTGGTAGGGATTAAAGTATTCGTTGCCTACACATTAATGACAAAAAGGCTCTTATTGCTCGTTCTCTTATGGAAAATGGCACTCTAATGAAATTACAAAAATAAATTATGATGCCTTATTGAGAAGCAAGTCAAAATTTCGTGGGCAATTAAATCTACAACCTTCACAATCTCCAAAGATTGTTAATGTCAACATTTCATGCATGGCTATAAGGCCGTGTTGTGCAAAATAATGTGAAAAATAAAATCACCCAACAAACGAACAATCCAACGCGGTTTGATTTATGTCGTTCGGTGCAAATCTGCCTACGTTTATAGAGATGGGTTATTCTACTAGGACCAAGTGGAGAGAAAGATGACGATTGAAATAGGATTACAACACCACACCTTGAAAACATCCTTAATCCCTTCTATAAATATGAGAAGGTACACTAATAAGAATAGAAAATCACCAATTTACCTCTTATGCTAACAAGGCCTCTAATACAACAATTTTCATATCATCTTTCACTTTTAGTTGAGTGATGGTCAAATGAGCTCCAATACCAAAACGACTACACCAAGATTGTTGCCTACGTATCCCCTCTTCAGAAGAGATCAAGCCTCACATAGTTCTTCAAAATGCTTGAATGGCCAATCAATCATTAGCTCGAATTCTCTCCAAACTCTTATAGCATGTGAACATTTGGACTAGTAGTATAGCATGCTTGAATGGCCAATCAATCATGAGTTTGAATCCTCACCAAACTCTTATAGCATGTGAACATCTGGACTAGTCTGTTGAATTCTCGTTCATTTCTATTTTCTTTAACAGAACATTGTCTTCATCAATAAAGTTTCAAAAAAAATAATATTTCACATCAACTTGTTTGATACATGTACTATGAACTGGATTTGTTGCTAAGAATATCACATTCTGACTAACACAGAGACTCATGATCAACTCCTAAGTCATTTTGCAGGTGCTGCATCCACATTGCTTCTCTCATTATTTCAGGACTGTCATCTAGTCAACCTCTGTAGTAGATAAATCAATAGTAGAGTGAAGAATGGATCTCCAATTGAGTGGACCTCTTACAAATGTGAATAAATAGTGTTATTCATAGATCTTATGCATATTCATATCACATGTATAGTTTGAATCAGTGTAGCCTACACACAACTCACCAATAGATGACTATCTTTCAAAATCCAAGTCGACATTAATTGTACCAGACAACTTAGAATACTCTTTATAGCCGACCAATGACTCCATTGTAGATCATATATGAACATGTTCACAACACCAATTGCTTGTGCAATATCTAGTCTAATACAAAATCATCATACATATGACTGGTCATTGCATTAACATACATAATTGATCGCATATCTTTCTTCTCTTAACATCTTTAGCAAACTGATTTGAATTCAATTGAAAGTGAGACATGATGGTTAGACTCATCGTCTTGTGCGGGTCATCAGCCTTAAAATTATTTAGCACTTTTTGAACATATACTCCTTGCAAGAGCCAAATCTCTCTAGTTGCATTGCCCTTGAGAATCTTTATGCTAAGAATTTTTTGAGCTTCACCCAATTCCATTTCGAAATGTCTGCTCAATTGCTTCTTTATCCTATCAACCTCAGCTTGATTACTAGATGCAATTAACATGTCATCAACAAATCGATGCAAGTAGATGAATTTGTCATTGGCTAAAATTTTAAAATATACATAATAATCATATTGCCTCCTCATGTAGTTGTGGTGAATGTTTCAACCCATATATCATTATGAACTGATTAAACTTATATCTTGGTGACTTCTTCTACTCACCATTGGCTAACATCTTCGTATTGGCTCCTCATGTACTAAGCTATTAAAGTTCCTTCGTGAACTGATCAAACTCATTATATCACTATCATGGTGACTGCTTCAACCCATATAAAAACTTGTCAATGTTCAAATCAAGCCTTTTAAGGCAACTACAATATATAGATTTTTTAATGCAACTACAATATATAGATTTTAATTTTATAATTCTCTGTATAAGAACACAATCTTCAAATCAACTTATTCCAAAATCAAATCGTACTATGCTACAAGTTCTAAGAGAACAATGATCGAGAGATGCTTGACCACTAGGGAGAACACTTGCGCAAAGCCTGTTACCACTAATCTTGTCTTATAATGCATATTAGCTCTACAAGATCCTTCTTTGCATACACCTATTTGCACTCAATGGCTTTTCTATCCCGAGGAAGCTTCATCAATCTCGAGATTGCATTCTTTCAATGTGACTAAATCTCTTCATCTATTGCCCTTCTTTAAAGATCGTCATTTGAGCTCTCCACATCTTACTTATAGTAATAAGGAGTTTCAGTCTTTGCAATCGAAAGTGCAAATGCAATGCAATCCCTCAACCAAGATAGTTTTGAGATATTCTTTCACCGACCCCACTCCTAGCTATAGATTTCTGAGTTGGAAGCTCATCCTTAACATCTTCTTCCACCTCCTCTTGAGCACTATCAACAAGTACCTTCTGAGCTACAACTAGATCATGCACTTATGTAGGAGTTGACGAACTCTGTAGAACAAATAGAGTTGCATCAAACTCTAACCTTTTTGCATACCTATGGTCCTATTAGAGCTCTCCACATGCTTCAAGTCTCGAGGTTTTAACAAGATCGCCTCGTCAAATGCAACATCCCTATGAAGGACAATCTTTCTCTCTGTCTAATCATAAAGTGAAGCTCTTGACTCCACTTCTGAAGTCAATGAAGATTGAATTCTTTGAGCATGATTCCAATTTATTATTTTGCACTTGGCACACCCCATGTGCTTATAATTTCTAGCAGGATGCTCCAACCATCTCTTTCGGGATATTTTTCCCACTACCTGGAGAACACAAACAGTTCACTAAGTGACAAACATAGTTTATGATTTTGGCTTAGTAAACTCTATCTAGCTTTTGTTCTCTATGCCACATCATTCTGCTGTGGTATCTCTCGAATAATTGAGTGGTGCACTATCACAGCTCTACAGCACTCTTGCAAGAACACATTTGATGTCTTTTCCTTCATTGTTTGATTTGATGCATCAATTTTTTTTACTATTATTAGTCTCAATTCACTTCTTCCAAATTATGAAAGTCTTCAATACCTCGCTATGCACTTCATGGTGTCCAGCAAAACATATTTGGAGTAATCATCAATAAAAGATACTATCCTCATATGTTGAATGATGTCGTTTTCGTCGCGCCCAAAACATCTATATGAACATACCCTAAAATATCATTTATACTATAGATGACAATACCAAAGGATATATGTGTATTCTTGTCAAACACACAATGTTCATATAAATCGAGCTAACAGATGCTCACTCATTTGATCGATTCTTCCTTTAAAGTCTGAAGTGAAGCTTCTTCAGTATGAGCTAGCTGCTTGTGCCACAATATAGTGGTGTCAGAAGAATCATTAGCAACAACATTCTCTCCAGTCATTATACTACCCTGAAGATAATAGAAGTTTTTTTTTTTTATGGTGAATATCCTTCATAAAAATCGGTGCTCTATGACATATTCTTAGCTCCTGCCTCAATAACTATGTTGTAGCCCTTTGCATCTAAGGTGTCAAGGAAGCGAATTCTTCCTGATATTCAGAACATGTTTAACTTAAGTCAACTCCCTCACAATAACATTATGCATCCTATTAAAGACGGTCATTGAACCAATATTATGACAAGCTTGATCATTACCCACAATCACTGCACCATTATCAAGCTCCTTGTACATACAAAATCACTCTTAATGGGAACATATGTGATAAGTAGCACATGTGCCCATAATTCAACACGAAACATCTGTATGCAAACCGTGAGAAGCTGCATATAACAATACACTTGAATATGCTTCATCACACCACTTCAAAATAAGATTGGTTTTTGCCCCAAAAGAAACTCTATTTCCCCTCTCCTTTAACTTTGGACAAAATTTCTTTCTATGGTTAATCTTCAAACATTAAGCACATTGATTTTTTTCATGATTGGACCCAAGAGATTTGTCCTGCTTTCGAGGTCGTTATCACTCATCTTCTCCCAATTCTTTTTCACTTTAAATCTACCACATTGGAGTGCAAGTGTCTTAGTCGATGATATCTTTGCGAACTTCTTGCACCATTTGATAGAATTCATGGTTCAACAACCTCGTCGTCACCTCGCCATAATTCAATACCTTTCCATGAATGACTGTCATTGTGAAGTTTTCGTACTAATCTGGTAATGAATTCAATAGAAGAAGTGTCTTATCGTCATCTTCAATCTCCTCATCTTGAATTAATAGATATATCAAAATCTTTGAATATATATCCATCATGTGCTCATTAATAGTAACCTCACATCTTATTTAAAACCTCTAGAGTCAACACTTCATATGGATATGATTCTTCATGCTTTTTTCCGTCATCGTCCACAATTGATTTCACCCCATATTTGCTCCTTAGATAAGTAATTTCGGATCAAGTAAAAAATACTCTGGTTCATCTTCAACCAATTTCTTTTTTACATTTCTTCAGGACATTTATTGCTATCAAGAACTTTATCTAGATTCAACACAACACATTCATCATCTTATATCGCCTCATGTCGAAGTTCTTTTTTTATGTAAAATCTCATCACATCAATCTTGACGGGATGTTTAACAAACTGATGAATCAACGTCTTTTTCATCACCTGACGACATGCAATTATTCATGGCTCTACCAGATATCGTAACCCAACTAGCTCTGATTTTCTTATCTTACATCAGCGACTTTATCGAAATCATAGCCACACATCGCTGGTTAGCACCAATCTGGCTCTAATATTGTTGTTCAAAACAATGCGGAAAACAAAATCACGCAACAAATAAATAATCAAACGGTTACTTTACGTGATTTGGCGTTAATCCGCCTACGCATGAGGAGGGGTTATTTTGTTATCAACAGGCGGGGATAAAGAAAAGACGTTTGAAACAGAATTACAACTCTACTCACTAAAAGCAGTCCTAATCCTTCTTATAAATAAGAGAGTTTTATGACACACTTGATAAAATAGAAAATGCCCAATTTATCCCTTACAAAAACATAACCTCCACTACAATATGTGGCACTCTCTAATTATAGTAAGTAGAATTTTAGTTTGTATTTTCCATCACAGTGCATCATGGTGCAAAGGGGGACCATCCTTTGTGATTGTGTGCATCATATTCATAAGGCATTGTTAATGTGCAACCATCAAGGCACCTTCATGATAGTTCAAGATTTGTATAAACTTGTTAAAAATATATATAATAAAAATTCAATTAAAAAAATCAAATAAGCTGCTCTTGGATGGTCAATTATGAAGGTGAGGAGGTTTCATTTTTTTTTTCTTTTACAATTTTCAGTTTAAAAAAATATTTATTTCCATTATCTTACTCCCAAGAAGATTGTGGTAATTGAGATCCATCCTTAGGATGCGTTAAGGGTAGCTTATGTGTTTCAGGATAAACAAATGCGGCATACGGGTCGACCGTGGGGTTCGACCCACGGCATGCGTTTAGTGTAAAAATCCAACCGTGTTTTCAGATAAACAGACAAAACGTGGGAACCAAACGGTTCCGCGGCGTTTTCAAAAGTTTCACCAAAATTATAAGCTCCCCCAAATGGGTCCTTAATCTGTCGGCTCAATTTTCTCCACACAAAAAAGCTTCAGTATCACTACTGCTCAGAACTAAGAAACTAGCATTACTCTTTTTTTTTTTTTTTTTTGAAAAATTTTATAAAAATTTTNACTCTTTTTTTTTTTTTTTTTTTTGAAAAATTATATATAAATTTTTATAAACAAGTAATTTTTATGATTTTCTCAACAAGTGTAACTATAAGGGCAATGTTATCATAGCATTTTTTTTAAATTCTAAATTAATTATATATGTATATATCTTATTAGAATTATTGCTTTATTTTCAAGGGATATTTACCACATTCCACCAAATTACTATGTATTTACTTATTGAACATCTAAACTTTATTTTTGTTTTATTTATGTCATCCAAATCTTTCATATCACATTATAAATATTACCATTTTAACATTTGACAAGTGAAATACAAACTTGTAAAATTATGTGTGTGTGTGTGTATTAAAAGAATAGGTCAGGCTCTGAAGTCCCCAACCCGTACTTAGCCATATGAACTGAAGTTTAAGGGTTCGTTCGGGGCAGATGTAACTGTGAAGTTTCTGAAGAAGAAATTGATCATCAAAATGCTTCGATGGTTATTATAATTTTTTTTTTCAATTACACAGGCCACAATTTTTTAGCAATCATCGTACTTAGCCAGATGAGGTTATAAAACGTTGTTTTTTACTACGGCTTTTTCAAAAAAATAGGTACAATAATACTTCGTCAAAAATGAAAAAGTATCGTGTGGCACCGCACGGAGCACCCAAAGCGTTTCATATGTAAATACATAAGAAATTAGCGGTATGTATGTAAATCTTCCCAATTTTGAAATAATGTCTCATGGTCACTTCAAACTTTAATGTGGTAAGCATATTCGAATAACAAAGAAAACCATAAGATGATGCCAAAGTTTGTAGCATCAACATTTTACTTTCTATTTGTTGGCATCAAGTCCATTATCATTAATTTCTTTACATATTGCTCTGACACTGCATAGGTCAATATGTTTACATCATAATATATTTTCCATTAATTAATCCATCAAATCAACGGCTAATTTAGAATATATTAGATTATGAAGATCTAATGACAATATTTAATCTCTTAAATCTCAATCCTGCAGGGGCTTCAAAAGCATCCATTATACAGCTAATTACTTTGATTAAATATCTCATCCCTTTGGTTTTATTTATTATTTTATTAAGTATAAATCAATCAAACTTATATTAATAAAAAAAGGCCTACATCGACGTCTCCAACGTTCTGTTTTACTCTAATTATATCGTATTTTAGCACAAGTTAATACTATGATTTGTATTAAAATAAAATACATAAATTAAAATACTAGGCATAGGGGGCCATTATGGGGAGCAATGACTAGTGAGTGTTGATATGCTATGATTTGGACCCGTTCTCTTTATTATTGGCAAGTGGGCAAATTTAATTGATATAAAGCTAACGAGATTAGTCTATTGCTAGTCATTTTGATGCATTTCCTCCTCCTCGAGCCATCGATGTTTTTTTCAGGACGAGCTCCAGTAAAAATTCGAGCTGGTGAGCCGGCAGCTAGCACTACGAGCCCGGCTCGAGCTGGCAATTTGGTAAACTAGCCGAACTTGATAATGGCATGGCTCAAGCTTGATGTGACTCATCTATAGTCCTAATATATAGCAGAGCACTCAATTCTTTTGGATCACATCTCCAATAGCATTAATTATCAATTTTTAAATATTTAAATCTACATTTTCATGCATAGGTAAAGTGTTATATGTAAAAATATGAAAGTTATGACGTAAATCTATAAGAATTGGGGGCTACGAACATAAATTTTCCAATCTTTTTTTTTGTGTTGGAAAATTCACATATGTATAACTCTATTCGTATGCATTTACATATAAAACGTCTAAACTTTAATTTTTACATATATATCATTTTGCTCATACATGAAAATGTATATTTTACTTTTTTTTTTAAATTAAATAGTGATTTTTTTTATGTGATATGAAAGATTTGGGCGGTATAAATAATAAAAATTAAAATTTAGACATTAAATATGTAAATACATAAGAATTGTATGGTATGTATGTAAATACTTATTTATAATCAAGGAAATTCTCTTGAATAAGCGTCTATGTGAAAAGAATGTATTTTACATTAATTATGGTTAAATTTTGAGCGTATTATAAATTGGAAAATGTTTGGCTAAAAATATATATTGAATTTAGCTTAAGCTTCAAGATATTTTTTTTTTTTCTGTCATTGGCAGTCTCAAAGCCCGGATGTGAAAAGTGGTGCGTTAGGCAGTCGACAACCAACATAAAACTTGTTGAAAAAATCGTGACATGAGAATTAAGGTTTTTAATATTGTTAAGAAAACTTGCATCTTAAATTTAATATAATTTGGAATGTTCTAAGTATTAGGTAATGTGGAGACCCGGTCAACCGCAATTTAAGTAACTGCTGTTAATTAGCTTCGTAATTAAAAATCTCACCTACCACTCACCTAACATCATACCTACCACTCACTTACCATAGCTCACCTACCGCTTACTTACCTCCCACCTACCGCTCTCCTAGTTTCTATAAATAACCACTTATAGCTTTTCATAACCAAGCCGCAAGCCAAGTAGGATCAAGTCAAATCCTCTAAGAGATTAAGAGAGGAAGAGAGAGAGAGAGGAAGGGAGAGAAGAAAATAGATATTTTCTTGCAAACATCGAAGCGCTCGACGGTGTAACTCCTCGAAATAGTAAAATCCTTTGCAGCTCTATGGACGTAGACAAATTTGCGGAACCACGTAAATCTGTGTGTCGCTTTGGTGTTTTTTCTGCATGCAATTTTTATTGTTCCATTTTTCGCTTTATAGTCGTCGTTTTTCACAACACTAAGTTTAGTTTTTATTATTATTATTTTAAATTAAAATATCTTAATCTTATAATAAGTTTTCTTCAACTTCAATTTTTAATAGGAAGATTTACATATATATACCACCCAATTCCCAAGTATTTACATATTTATCTTTTATTTAAAGCCAGCTCAAAATTTATACTAAAATAATTCTAATTCAATAAATAACAATTATCATTTAAACATTATTTAATAAAATTAAAATGTACAATTTTTTAATACAATTTAAGAACTAGCACGAATATAAGTTGTTGTGATTAAAATTAAATTCATGATTACATGTTTAAAATTACAATTTCATCATTTCATCTAATTTTAATTATTACAAATTTATCAATTATAATTTTAAAATATTGAGCAACAAGAATTAAAGAAATAACGAGCCCCAAATAGAATTTAACAAGAAAAGTATTAAAAGTGCAAATATCAAAATTTAGGTGTTTGATATGTAAATACATAACAATTGTGTGGTATTTATGTAAATTTTCTCATAAATAAATAAAGAATTGAAGGAGAAGGGTAGAGAATGAAAGAAGCCCTAAAAATTTTATGGCTATTGCTACACCTTGATTAATCATTTTTCAAAAGGGCACTTAAACCCTCTATTTATAGAATTTTGACAATTATATGAAAGTTTATGACCTTATAAACAATGAATGAGTAAAAATACATAAACAATGAATGAATATAATTAGGAGTCCTTGACTAGGTAGATGAGGTGTCTGAGCTTTAAGTAGAGACTATTGTCTTGCTGATGAAGTTATTAGATAGTGATAATCATGTTGGCTAGGTGAGTAACACGACTAAACTAGGACAAGTGTTTGGCTTGAGCGAGTGACTCAAAACGGGTTCACTATAGTTCTTGGCCTTTGACAAATGCACATTGGCTTTCTATACGTGCACCACAATGTTTAACTCATCAGTTTGGTCATAAGTGAATTGACTCTTTGCCTTTAATAAATGCAAATAGGCCTTTTGGCACGTGCAACTTAATTTTAATGAATGGGCATTAGACTTCTCACGAGTGCACATGCTAAAAGGCCTATGTGCACATTGATAGGTGCACCTTGGCTTTTGATGAGTGCAATTGATCCTAAATGAGAGCTTAACTTTGTTTTCAACAAGTGTAGTATCGACTTTTGGCTAGTGCAACATGGCTTTTGGTGTTGGCACCTTGGCCTTGGATAAGTGCATGCTTTCGTTGTATGAGTGCATCTTTGCCTTAGATGAGTTTGCCTTTGCCTTATATGAGTGCTACCTTATCCTTGAACAAGCGTACCTTGGTCTTTAATGAATTTACCTTAACACTATTACTGCTTATAAGTGATAAAATTATGAAGTTTAACGAGTTTGAATTACAAAATACAGGTTAAGATTATTAAATTTTGATTAATGTTGGAGATGTAAGACTTCAATTATATTTTGTAAATCCACTTTCTTATTGAAGTTTAATTTCACTTAATAACTTTTTAAAGTTTAGGTCAAAAGTTAAGGCAATTTTTGGGTGTCACAATTCGAACGTGACTATGACTGATGACTGATTAAAGTTTAGGTCAAAAGAACGACAACAGTGACTATGACTGATTGGCGACCGAAATTTCGATCGCAAAATATTAGCCTGTAATTCGACTGACACTGAATGGTTCTCCATTAGTGTATGTATGTGGCTTCCTTTCCTTTTCATTCAACAATTTCAGCTCTTACCTTTCTCACCTCAAGCTGGATGGTTCTCCACTAGCATACTTGCATATATACATTGTGGAGTGCAGTTAGTTGGGGAGTGGGTGTATGTCCTTATCATGACATATACAAATTAATAATATGTTTTATTTTATATATATCTAATTTAGAGCCATTTTGACCTTATCCACATGTTGCTCAAAATTAAATTGAAAATAAGTGCCAATAAAATATTTAATTAGTTTAATTTGAACAAATTAAAAAGCCGAATTACTTTTCAAGACAAGGTCATGTTGAACTCGAATTTATTTATGGATCATCCACAAATCTTATTAGCATTAAGAGAAGAGAGCCAAATGACCTTTCAAATTGTGTCGTGAGAGATAGAACTCGACAACTACGAGCTCGGTAGGCCAACTTGGCAGGATAACTCAGCTATAATAGCTAGGTTAACTTCACAACTTATAGCTTGACAAATCAACCAGCTTTGCAATTCAATTTGACATGCCAATTTGACACCTGACAACTTGACATATGAGCTCAACATTTAACTATATCAAATAGACATCTGATACCTCAATAGGTTACTCAACAAATCAACCTAAAACCGGCAGCTCAATTCTTTAGCCCAACATATCTTTTTAAATGTACACACTTCCAAATCATACGTTCAAACCTAGCATTATGATACTTGCATGTGAACATAATTTCTATACGAGTGTGAATGATATTTAAGACTCAGCAACATTCATAAGTCATATCGTCTCACAATTAAAGAGTATTTAGTTGTCATCAATGTGAGTTAGAGCCAAAGAAGATTGCCGCTTCCGTGGCATGCGGTAAGCTTCTATCATGTCTACACGTAATATTTTTATGATCAGGTGCAAATCGAACAAATCCGTCTTTGAAGGAGAAGATTGATTGGAGGGACTAAAATATTGGCTTCATAATATATATTTTTATCAAAGTTTTAATAAGAACGAACGTATAAAACTTTTGTTACTTTTGACTTTGTAATAATTCTGCCATGCATGGGAGGAAGAAGGAGAAGCAGACCAGGTGGCAAGCTGCATGCATGCTTTGGTGGAGTAGTGGACACGTGCCGTGGAAAGAGCGGCGGGTAGATAAGGATGGGGATGGTGGGATTTGCGTGTGGATAAAGTAACCACGCAGCTTTCTTCACTGATGAGCTATTTATACAAGTTATCATNGCTGCATGCATGCTTTGGTGGAGTAGTGGACACGTGCCGTGGAAATAGCGGCGGGTAGATAAGGATGGGGACGGTGGGATTTGCGTGTGGATAAAGTAACCACGCAGCTTTCTTCACTGATGAGCTATTTATACAAGTTATCATCCAAGTCAAAGTTAAAAGTCAACACTTTGAGGTTTTACTTTTTTATATAAATTAAAATAATATATCTTAAGAGCTAAAAAATAGCTTTAAAATAAACTATATATTAATTTAAAAAATTCCTATATATATATATATATATNTTTAACTCCCACCCACGTGGCAAACCGTTATAAAACACGGCCAAGTGTTGACAATCGGCACCACGTGGCGTACGGTGCATTCAACGGTGAGATTTTCACTATCAACGTCATGAAACTGCATGGCCTTCACTCCAAGGAAAGGGGAAGGCTCTCCAATTACGCAATGAGTAATGGGATTTTACCGAACTGAGGCCATGAGAGTGATCGATTAAACAAGGATTTTAGATATTTTTATTTTTTATTTTTATTTTTTAGTTTTTTTTTTCCCACCTTTAATTATGAATTATTCAATTTTGATAGGTTTCTTCTTCGTCTTTTTATTGTGTAATGCTCTTATATCATTTATAATTTTACGAACTCTTATTAATAGAGAAATTGTTCGTTTTAGCTTCGTGGCTTCATGATTTTGTTGGGTGATCGTCTATCATGAGTGTATTCATACGATCACGTTTAATTTTTTATGTTTCTGATAAAATTACGACTGTTACATCATTTCAGAAAAGGACACGATTAGTTGCTACTACGTCAAAAAGCTACTTTCTTGAGAAAAAAAGGTGATAGCTTAATTGTTCAAATGAAAATAACACGAAGAATTCCAAAATACCAAATTCAAGTTCTCACCCTATTTGAAAAATAAAAGTAAAAAAGGTGTGTATTGTTCGAGGAGAGCCTCGAACTCGGGACACCAGGGGTCTTACTGTCTACCAAAATGACAACCAGTTCACACTAAAAAATAAGAAAATATATGATATTATATGATTAGAGATTAATTGGGATCATTTTGTTTTTATTTTATTTTAATTATTTATTATTGGAGTACTTTCTTACGCATCATTCATTGCTTATGAATTTAAATATCTAACACTTAGACTTTGCTTTTCACATTTATAAGACAAAGATATTTTATATTACGTGAAAAATACCTTCATGTTAACTTTTAAAGGTGACGTAAATTTTTTCATGTATTCCGAATGTAAAAATTAAAGTTAGATATGTAAATACTAGGGATTTGAGAGATATGTATGTAAATCTCTTCATTTTTTTTTTATTTTGTTTTAATTATATTTTGATTTGAAATAAAATATATTTGATAATTTAAAATAAAATAAGATTATAATCAAATCATGTATTTTTTGAGCCCAAACACACTTGATTATGGCCTCATTAAGACGCTTTAATGCTCAAAGGGCACCATACAATGGGCTTTCTGATGAAGTGGTCCCGATTATGTAATATTTACAAAGAATGTTACTAACAAAACGTATGAATAGACCCCCACTCCCTTCATGAATGGGGCACTTGGGACCTGGACCTGGACTTGAAGAAGAAGGCTAAATGAAGATTCAAGCTGTAGAGGATTCCCCAGCTCCATCACCATTGGACAGTCGTCGAACAGCCGTCGTTGAGCTCTACCAACACAGGACCAACGCTGTCGAGCTCCACCTCCACCAGACCCTGCCATCTACCTCCATCGTGTTCGTTGTCAACCTCCACCACAGCCAAACTATCAACGCCAACCTCCACCACAGTCGAACAATCGTTGATCGCAACTGCCCCGCCCATCGGTGTCTGGCCATCGTCGTCATGTCGCTAGCACCATCGTTGCTTTCAGGCCAAAGTTGTCGCTTCCTTTCCACAGATCTATCAATTGTGCCTCACTGTTGGAGTGTTGCTATCAAGTTGTCATCACCAAACCACATTCGGGCTTCTAGGCCTTTATTAACCAACGACTGCCATCATTAGACTACCATTGCCTAATTGTTGCCTTCGAGGCAGCACCAGACCAACACTTTCTGGACTCCACCTTCGATTTTTTGCCACTTTCATCGCCTGACCATAGCCACCCAACACATCCATTGCTGGACTATCGCTACCCATCCACAACCATCAAGCTGCCTCCATTGTCGACTGTCCTAGCCAACGCCAGACCACAATTGCTCGATAATCGTCGTCAAGACAACACCACCGTCTAACCACCATCTCATCTTATTGACCATCGTCGTCTAGACGTTGCTACCAAAGACAATATTAGCATATTTTCTATCACACGACACCAATCGTCAGTTTTTGTTCACAGTAGCCAGTTCATGGCCACTTCCTCAGTATTGTCTGTCAGTTCCCTAGCAAAAGTCACATCTCACTTATGTAATATTGCTTTCAAATATTCAAGTGCTGGTAAAATTTTTTAGCATATAATGGCATAAAGAAATCATTTCAATTAGATTCGGTCTCGTGATTTTTGTCCCCTTCATCATGAAAAACTTGTGTTATCTTTTATCTCAATTTTTTTTTACCTATGTGTGTGTCTTAAATCTTTATAAAACACTAAGATTTATTATTATTATCAACGAGTTCTTGAAAGCCACTTCTATAAACACCGATTAACCAACGACCATAGTTCGTAGGTTATTTAGCAACCCCTCATTTGATGGAGAGTTAACCGACGAGTTATTTTAATAAACAAAGACAATATCTATCGGTAATAATGTCACAATACGACGGATGTTTGACCGCTTGCCTCATTTCCTTTCTTTTGTCCTCCAATCTCACTCGCGCTCAGCTTCCCCCTCGCACTATCTTCTTCCCTCCCTTTTTGAAAAGCTCTGCCTTGCCCTTGCCCTTGCCCTAGCCCTCTCTTTGTTTCAGCAAAGACCCTCGCCTTCACACCCTAAACCAAGCTAGTTGGGATCGAGTACGACGGGATTGTGGCTTGCAGAGACCCGATACTCCCATTTTTCTCCTTCTTCTGCACAAATCCGAGCCGAAAACAATCACTACGATAAATTCCCATCTTCTGTTTCATGTGATTTAATGCCAAAGAGGTTGTTTGGCTGCCCTTTGGATTTACATTAAGGGGGTATTTGATAAATCTAGGATTTAAGGCAAAACGGAGGGGAAAAAATGGAATTTAAGAGCTTGTAGGATTTACAGAGGCATTTTTTATAGTTTGACAAAATTAAGCTTAAATCCTGCATAAACCCTGCTTTGAGAAATTATTTAAGATAAGTCTCAAAGAGTACTTTTCAGTGATCATCATAAATATCATGTATACAGCCTCGTCATTACCTCAAGGAGAATGTTGTAAATAAATTTTTAGACATCTCCACAAGCTTGAATAGCTTGATGCTTGATTCATCATGATCATGAAAATCAAATAGAAACTGAAATAGTCATGTTGTTTATTGATTTTCTTTTTCTATTATCTTTGGAATTAGATTTATTACCAAATCATTCTTATACTGAGTTAGGTTAATGCTATTCTCTTTTGGTAATATATATTATGTTGATATTTTGGTTACTGCAATGTTTGCTAGGATTGTTTGTTTCTCGATATACTTCCATCGTGTTGGATTGAATTTCTCATATTGAACATTGAAGCTTTTGCTCTGATTTGGTTTACTATTTGAGGTAGCCATTTCTTATGACAATTAATTTGTTGTTGATAAGCTTATCTTTTTTCCTTAATCTTCACTAATTGATGAGACTATTTTTTTGAGTTGTTATGAACAAGCCTTTATTAAAATTCAACCAGCTTCGAATATATTTTATATGTTCAAAATCTAGGACATAATTTTAATGTTTTCCTACAGATAAGTTCTAAGCTCTATTTTATTGTCCTTCTTATCTTCGTTGTGGTGGTTTGCTTGGTGGGTTTCCTTTCTTTTTGCGATTTTTGTTGGTATGGTTTGTCTCTCTGTTTCTTGTGCTTTTCTTGTTTGATTTGCTTTGCAGCTGTAAATCTTTCAAGGCTTCCTTTCTTCATTTCTTCCTTTTTGAAGCTTTTACATTATTTGATTTGCTCTTGTTTTTAAGATAAAACCTAAAACCCAATTGTTTAAATGTGATGGTTGTTGTGTATGCATAAATGTAGGATCCCAAAATATTTACATACATACCACTAAATTCCTATGTAAAATACATGGAATGTAATTTTAGAAGCAGTAGCTCTAGTGACAAAATTGTAACTATGGGTGATCAAATCATTAAAATGTGCGAATGCTTTAGATATTTCGGGTCTCTTGTTTGAAGTGATGGTGATATAGATGAGGATGTTATTAGTAGAATTCAGGTTGGTTGGTTAAGGTGGAGGAATATATATGGGTTATTGTGTGGTAAGAAATACCTCTTAGACTTGAAGTAAAACATTATAAGATGGTGATGAGACCTACAATATTCTATGGGGCAAAATGTTAGCCTTTAGTTTAAAGGGCTATTTGGTTGCAACTAAAATTTACTTTGAATAAGATTCAACAAATCTTGCAAATCCGGAATTATCAAATCCTGAGATGGTTAAATCTTGGAAAGTATTTCGTATGTTAGATGATATTTTATATTCTAAGTTTGACTCGTGCACACGTCGAACTACGAGCTAAAATTTTAGATCAAATTTATTTGGAGCCTACATCATCTCGGCTCGAAGTTGGATCGTTTACTATCTTAGTAATGTTAATTTAGTTGAAAATTATTAATTGATCAAACATTGACTCCCAATCCATAAGATGCCCTCCTCTAATAATGTATTCCTTTATAGCTACAGCAGCCCTCTCACAAATATGTTTATTTTATATTTTGTCTCTAAGTGAAAACCCAAATATAAACCTAAGCATCATCGTCTCCGCAAAAAAAAATTTAATTTAATTTACAAAAACAATGGTCATGGTCCCCCGATGAGGGGGCACACATCCACAAAAACTTTGAGCATAAGACGAGTGATCATCTGTGAGAACAGCTCAGTGATGTACTTCAGACACATGTGCGCCCCTTGTGGCTGGGCAAGGATGTGTCTGCCGAACTAATTAGGGTCTGGGATTCTCATGAGAATTAGAGGAACTGGGAACAGGCAAAACTGAATTTTCACTCTAATTGCGGCGGTATAGGGGCCTTGAAGCACACCGGTGGCGCACTCCCATATACGGAGTACAAGAGGAGACCGATATAAGTTTTTTTTTTTTTGCATTAAATCTTATTTTACATTAAATTTTATTTTACATTAAATGTAAGCTAACCATTTCTTTACACTGACAGACAACGACGAAGGGACAGGAGCCAACTACTACAGAGTTACACGAGCTCACCCATAGGCGACAATCAAATCAGTCCTAGGTGAACAATCGATCACTGGCGACCCAGGTGATTCACAAAATTAATGAGTATAAAATTCAAATAATTATCATAATTTATTTAGTCTCTCACTTTCGTCAATCATATGTTTTTTAGGAGACCTTCCAAAGGCTCAAGGAGAGCCGATCTAAGCAATCGGACAGTGGTTCAGGCACATCTAGTGATCCTTCTGAGTATGATCTCTGGATGGAGACTGTTGGCTGGAAGAAGAAAGGCAGAGTCCTCGGGTAGAAATCTCAGGCATCGACCTATGTGCCTGCCCGACCTCTAGCACATCCAGTGTTTCCGTTTCCACTTCACAGGAGGAGGAGATGCGTCGTCAGGTTGCTGCCCATGTAGCCTCTCTGAGATCAGAGATAAAGGTAGTGATCGAAGTGGTGCTACGTTCTGAAATGGAAAAAGGGAAAGAAACAAATCATGATGATAGGGAGAGGTCACGAGAGGATAAGGAGGAGTTTCTTTTTTTTTGTGTATTAAACAATCTATTGTTAGCGAACATTATTTTTATTCTACAGTTATACATTTCATTTTATTTAATTCAATTACTTTTCTTTTATTTCTTTATATGATTTATGCGTTAATTAATTTTTTTTGTTGTTTTTTCAATGTACTGTTACGATTACATGTGTTTAGATCGTAGTGTTGAAAGATGACTTTAAATTATTTTTTTCTGATGGTACATGTTTTTCATAACTTTTCAATGTCTTTACAATCCCTTGATTTTATATGGACGGTTTTCTAATGGTCCATCATCTCACAAAAATTTGACCATAAATATGTTTTGATTGCCAAATAATTAATTTTATCCATTTAAAATATTTAAGTGTATAAAACTTTAAAAATCGCATCAAAATATGCATTTTTTTTAAATAAAAGAAGATTTGAACCAAATATAATAAAAATACTTTTCTTTTGGGACCAAAAAAAAAATTAAATAAGTAAAAACAAGTATGTAAGAATTAATATATATATATATATATATATATATATATATATAGATATATATATATATATATATATATTCATTGAATTCTGCGTACATATACATTGACATATCTAACACTCAAAATTTGATATTTTTTTCTTTTAACTCATTGATGTCATAAATTTTTGCATAAAAAGTTATATATTAGTTTTAAAAAATAATGATGGCAGTACTTTTGATTTGATATTAAAGATTTGAGGGGTACGCATGCAAATTTGATTATTTAGGTGTTAGATATCTAAATATATAAGAAGTGTGTGGTATATATATAAATATCTTTTTTTTTTCTTGCTACTCTATGCTGTGGTATTATTTCACACTGCGTTGGATTAATTACTTACTAATCATTGCAGCAATTAAGTTAACTAACGTAATCGACAATCTCACTATAATAAAGCTGGTATTGCAATCTAAAAAATAAATAAAAGAATTAAATAACACAAAAAGTATATGGCATCATATTTTCATCTTTCTGGATCGGTTTGAGACCATCTTAAATGGAGTATGACATCTGATTTTCTATCCAATTCTCCGAGATAGTTAATTACAAGTGAAAAATATTTTGCATAAAATTTTAGCAAGATACATTTACAGAATATAATTAGAAAAGAGTCAATAAAATAATACACGTATTGCAATCTAAAGACTTATAAATTTGATCAAATAGGTGAAACCTTTAATCTGCATCATGATAGTTTCCTTTTAAAACATCAATCATATTTAACAGATTGTTTAGGGGCTAAGTATTCAAATATATAAGAATTGTGTGGAGTTTTATGTAAATGTCCCCCTTTTTTTATTTTTTTTCATTTATAAAAACAAATAATGCACTGACAAAATGCTCGTATTTAAATTTACAATTAAATTAATTAATCCCTAATCATCTCACTAATTAAATTAAGTAACCCATCACTCCCAACCCCCAATCTCACTATAATAAATCCCCTCACCTCCTTCCTGAAGGAGAAAACAGAGCACAGCCATGGCGAAATCAAAAGAAACCCCGACGGCGGACGTTCTGCTCGGCAAATACGAGATCCGCCGCCTCCTCGGCCGCGGCACCTTCGCCAAAGTCTACGAAGCTCGGTCCCTCTCCGACAACTCCACCGTCGCCATCAAAATCCTCAACAAACCAGACCTCATCTCCAACAACATCGCCACCCGCATCCTCGACGAAGTCTCCGCCATGCGCCGACTCAACGACCACCCCAACATCATCAAACTCTACGAACTCCTCGCCACTCGCTCCAAGATTTATCTCGTCATGGAGCACGCCGGCGGCGGCGATCTCCTCTCCCACCTCGCCCGCCGCGGCCGTCTCCCGGAATCCACCGCTGCCCGTTACTTCCAGCAAATCCTTTCCGCCCTCCGCTTCTGCCACGCTCACGGCGTCGCCCACCGGGACGTCAAGCCCCAAAATCTCCTCTTTGATCGCCACGGCAATCTTAAAATTTCCGACTTTGGCCTTTCGGCGCTGCCGGAGCACCGCCGCGAGGACGGGTTGCTTCTCACGGCTTGCGGCACGCCGGCTTATGCTGCTCCGGAGATTGCGCGGCGGAGACCCTACGACGGCGCTCGCGCCGACGCGTGGTCGTGCGGCGTCATCCTCTTCGTCCTCCTCGCCGGATATCTGCCATTCGATGACTCCAATTTGACCGAAATGTATCGCAGGATACACCGTAGGGATTACAGGTTCCCGTCCTGGTTCTCCCCTGCTTCAAAACGTATAATTTCTCGTTTGCTCGATCCGAATCCGGAGACGCGGATCACCATTGATGCTGTGAGCGAGCTTTCATGGTTTAGAAGGGCGAACAGTCTTGAAGACAGCATCATGCACCTCATTGGGGCGCAGCCTTCGCCGGAGGCTGCAAAGCCGATGTCGGCGCGTGCACTCAACGCGTTTGATATAATTACTCAGTCGTCGGCGCTGGATTTATCGCGGATGTTTGATGAAGAGGGGAAGGGAAGGAGGGAGGAGAAAAGATTTACATCGATGGCGGCGCCGGAGGAGGTTGTGGGAAGTATAGAGGAAGCTGGGAGGAAGCTGGGGTTTGTGTTTGAGAGGAGGAAGGAGGGGGTGGGGACTAGAGGGNATAATTGATTTATTAGGTAAAATTATTATTTTTAAAATAAATTAAATAAAAAAATGATGCGGTTTAACTATTAAGTTTTTTATATAATAAATTTTAAACAAAAGAGATGAGATGATTTAACTTAAATAGTTTATGTAATGTATTTCAAAACTAAATGTAATGCATAGGATGACAAATGTTGCATACATGTCCCTTAATTATTTGAATTCATTTTTAATTTATATATCCGTATAAATTTCGTGAATCCATATCCTTAGAATATAAATATATTTGACTCTTATAAGTTCTCTTATGATAACTATCATTGAAATTTCAAAATCATTTCGGCATAAAATCGATCAAGGGTCGCCTTTGATAAATTTGGGGACTAAAATATGGAAAAAATATTACATTAAGAGGAAATGCATAAGGATTCCAAAAAAATTGTGTCACGTCACACGATACTTACTAAGTGTATGTTTGGGGCAGCTTGTGCGCTTCAGGATAAAATGCTTATCCTGAAACGTGACCCATGGGTCGACCGCAGGGGTCGACTTACAGCCTGTGTTTAGTGTAAAAATAGAACCGCGGTTTTGAATAAGCATACAAAAAACGTGATCCAAACAGTATAGTGGCGTTTTCAAAAAAGTCTCCGCACTTATAAGCTGCCCCAAACGGGCCCTAAATTAAAAAAAAAAAAATTATATACTGTAACGTGTGGTCCATCTCCTTCAAATATGTGACACAATTTCAATGTTGTCCTCTAATATTTTTTCCAAAATTTGATTTTGTTTTTTTAATAAATTGTTTGCTTTGGGTGGTATGTATGTAAATATTCTTTCTAATATTGATCACTGGTTTTGATTAAATAATTACAAACAAAAGAATTAAAATTTAAAAATAATTTAAATATTTAATCCCAAATTTTTTATTTAGAATTAAATTTCAAATAACAAAAAAAGAAGAAGCTTAGCTTAATTGAATTATTTAAACTATATTAAAGTAATTTTAATATTTATTATAATATTGATCCCTTCAATCTCTCATTTAACTCCCTACCTTCCGAACTTGTAATATTACAATAGCCACCCACGTGGCAAACCGTTATAAAAGACGGCCAAGTGTTGACAATCGGCACCCACGTGGCGTACGGTGCATTCAACGGTGAGAGTTTCACTATCAACGTCATGAAACTGTATGGCCTTCACTCCAAGGAAAGGGGAAGGCTCTCCAACTACGCAATGAGTAATGGGATTTTACCGAACTGAGGCCATGAGAGTGACTAGGGCTGGCAAATCGGTTCGTTATTCACGAACAGCTCGTGTTCGACTCGTTAAGAAGCTCTTATTTAGTTCGTTAATTTTGTTCGATAAATTAACGAGCCAAACACGAACAAAGATGTGTTCGTTCGTGTTCGGCTCATTTTGGCTCGAAACACTACTCATCAAGTTATGTATAGAAGTAATATTTTAAAAAAATCTAATAGACTACAAGGCTACAAAGATTTATAATCAATTAAAATATTAATTAAGAAAATAGAATAAAAATTCTTAAATTNCACTAGGGCTGGCAAATTGGTTCGTTATTCGCGAACAGCTCGTGTTCGACTGGTTAAGAAGTTCTTATTCGACTTGTTAATTTTGTTCGATAAGTTAACGAGCCGAACACGAACAAAAATGTGTTCGTCCGTGTTCGGCTCATTTTGGCTCGAAACACTACTCATCAAGTTATGTATAGAAGTAGTATTTTAAAAAAATCTAATAGACTATAAGGCTACAAAAATTTATGATCAATTAAAATATTAATTAAGAAAATAAAATAAAAATTCTTAAATTAGATTCAAATTATGTTTTAATATAAATAATAATTTTTAAATCTTGCTCAAACCCCTATCGTCTTATGGCTACGTGATTAGGGGTGTTAAAAGGACTCTTTGTTCGTAAGCAGCTCGTGTTCGGCTCGTTAAACAAACAAGCTGAACATGAACACATGTTTTGAGCTCAAAATATAAACGAGCCGGCTCGTTTACACCCCTAAGAGTGACCGATTAAACAAGGATTTTAGATATTTTTATTTTTTTTTAGTATTTTTTCCGACTTTTAATTCTGAATAATTCAAATTTGATAGGTTTCTTCTTCGCCTTTTTTTACTTTTAACCGTTCATTTTGTTCTCATGCTTAAACTGGTGTAATGCTCTTATATCATTTATAATTTTACGAACTATTATTAATAGAGAAATTGTTCGTTTTAGCTTCGTGGCTTCATGATTTTGTTTGATTAGTGCAACTTCTTGGGTGGTCGTCTATCATGAATGTATTCATACAATCACGTTCAATTTTTATGTTTCTGATAAAATTACAACTGTTAAGTCATTTCAGAAAAGGACCCGATTAGTTGCTACTACGTCACGAACCTACTTTCTCGAGAAAAAAAAGGTGATACCTTAATTGTTCGAATGAAAATAAAATGAAGTATTCCAAGATACCAAATTCAAGTTCTCACCCTATTTGAAAANTCGATTAGTTGCTACTACGTCACGAACCTACTTTCTCGAGAAAAAAAAGGTGATATCTTAATTGTTCGAATGAAAATAAAATGAAGTATTCCAAGATACCAAATTCAAGTTCTCACCCTATTTGAAAAATAAAAAAAGTATTTTTTTTTTTTAAAGATGGATCGCAAGGCGTGTATTGTTCGAGGAGAGCCTCGAACTCGGGATCCCAGAGGTCTTACACATTATGTCTACCAAAGTGGCAACCAGTTCACACTAAAAAATAAAAAATATTTGATATTATATGCTTAGACACTAATTGGGATCATTTTGTTTTATTTTATTTTAATTATTTATTATTGGAGCACTTTCTTACGTCTCACTCATTGCTTATGAATTTAAATANCAGGTCTTACACATTATGTCTACCAAAGTGGCAACCAGTTCACACGAAAAAATAAAAAATATTTGATATTATATGCTTAGAGACTAATTGGGATCATTTTGTTTTTATTTTATTTTAATTATTTATTATTGGAGCACTTTCTTACGTCTCACTCATTGCTTATGAATTTAAATATCAAAAAATATTAAATTTTGCTTTTCACATTTATAAGACCAAAATATTTTATATTACGTGAAAAATACCTTCATTTTAACTTTTGAAGTTGAAGTAAATCTTTTCATGTATTCCGAATATGCTATGTATGTAGAAATTAAAGTTAGATATGTAAACACAAGGGGTTTGAGAGATATGTACGTAAATCTCTTCATTTTTTATTTTATTTTGTTTTTTATGCGTGCTGGAAAATTTGCAGTGGTAGAGTAACGTATTATCGTCTTAGCGTTGTACTAAAATTCAACACACACAGAGATGAAAGGGAGACAAGCAGTGATGAATGTAAATTTTTTTATGTGGAAAACTCAGAAAGGGAAAAAGTCATGGGGCCTAGCCCAATTGCGAAAATCCACTATTTATTGGTGATTACAGAGACGCATTGTCCCACAAATAGGAAATGGTTATTAGCTTTCCAAGTTATAACATCGACTGATGACGTCTAATCTGCGGTGGTCGACGGAGGTCGGCGGTGGTCGACGGAGGTTGGCAATGATCGACGGCAGTCAACTACAATTGATGACGGTCGGTGGTGGTCGACGATAGTCGATGACGGTCGACGGAGGTCAGCGGTGATCGACGGTGGTCGACGGTGGCCGACAGAGGTCGGCGGTGGTCGCCGACATTCGGTGGTGGTCGACGACAGTCGGTGATGGTCAACGGTAATCGATGACGGTCGACGGAGGTCAGCGATGATTGATAGAGGTTGACAATGGTCACGATGGTTGATAGTGGTCGACGATGACTGGGATGATGTTAGACTTGAGCTCTTTCTTAAAGCTTCAGGTTCTCTCTCAAGTCTCTTCCCCTTTCATGAGAGGGGAGGGAGTCTATTTATTGTATTTTGGGTGCAATTAATGCAGGAATATAAATCAGTTTGCTTAGACGGTCCAGAGAGTTTTTCTCAATCAGATGGCGTTTGATAGACATTTGAGTGCCTTAACGATATCAGAATTGAGCAATATTGGTCTCGTTGGATTGGTCTTGTTGAGACGTTCAATTTGACTATGAATTCACAAGATTCGACATCCATTTGACCTTCCAAATGTGTCCGAAAATCCTTTAAAAGTGGTTTAATGGTTTGATATGGGCTTGATTTGACTCAGATTGGACTAGTTTTTACATCTTTGGGTTTGTTTAATGAAGCCGGTCAGTTTGACAATAATTTTGGTGAAATCAGAGCTCTGGATGACCTTTTATCAAGATTTGAATATTTCTTGTTCAAAATATTGCCTTGATGTGGCGTATTAATTTTAATTATATTTTTATTTGAATTAAAATATATCTGATAATTTAAAATAAAATAAGATTATTTTTAACATTCAAAATATTTAAAAATTGCATTGAGTTATTAAAATATTTTAACTTTTTAGAGCTTATAATCAAATCAAGTAACTCTTGAGCCCAAACACACTTGATTATTGCATCATTAAGACGTTTTAATGCTCAAAGAGAACCATACAATGAAAATGACTGTTCTGTGTTTTCTGATGAAGTGGTCCCGATTATGTAATATTTATAGAAGATGTCACTAACAAAACCTATAAATTGAACCTCACTCCCTTCATGATTGGGGGACTTGGGTCCTGGACCTGGACTTGAAGAAGAAGGCTAAACAGAGATTCAAGCTGCAGAGGATTCCCCAGCTCCACCACTGTTGGAACGTCGTCAAACAGCCTTCGTCGAGCTCTACCACCATAAGACCGCCACCGTTGAGCTTCACCTCCACCAGACCCCGCCATCTACCTCCAACCTGTTCGTTGTCAAACTCTACCACCGCCAAACTATCAGCGCCAACCTCTACCACAGCCGAACTATCGCTGATCGCCACCGCCCCGCTTCGCCCCGCCCCGCCCATTGCTGTTTGGCTATCGTCGTCATGCCGCTACCACATCGCTACTTTCAGGCCAAAGTTGTCGCTTCCTTTCCACAGATTGATCAACTGCGCCTCACCATTGGAGTGTTTCTGTCAAGCTGTTGTCACCAGACCACATTCGAGCTTCTAGGCCACTATTAACCAACGACTGCCACCGTTAGACTACCGCAGACTGCTACCTTTGAGCTGCTGCCACGTCGGACCAACACTTTCTAGACTCCACCTTTGATTTTTTGCCACTATCATCACCTAACCATAGCGACCCAACACACCCACCGTTGGACTGTATCTACCTAGCCACAACCATCAAGTCACCTCTATCGTCAGCTATCCTAGCCACGACCAAACCACCATTGCTTGATAATAGTCGTCAAGCCACCACCACCATCTAACCACCATCTTCGCTTATTGACCCTCATCATCTAGACATTGCTACCAAAGACAATGCTAGCAAATTTTCTGGCACACGACACCAATCGTCAGTTTATCTTCACAGTAGCCAGTTCATGGTCACTTCCTCAGCATTGTCTGTCACTTCCCTAGCAAAAGTCACATCTCATTCATGTAACATTGCTTTCAACTATTCAAGGGCTGGTGAAAATTTGTAGCATATAACACATAGTGAAATCATTTCAATTGGATTCGGTCTCGTTGTTTTTGTCCCCTTCATCATGAAAAACTTGTGTTATCTTTTATCTCAAATTTTCTTTACTTGTGTGTGTGTCTCGGATTTCTATACAACACTAAGACTAATACATCACTCTATCGATCAACACGAATTTACAAGCACTCAACAATATGTAAATCTTAAAAAATAAAGGTGTTCAGGAAAAATGTGACAAGAAAGCTATGATGCATAGATGCTCACTCTGTTGTAGAACTCATACTCCATTTTTCGGATTTCACAACACATTTTGATAATTCAATTGGACAGATCGAAAAGTAAATTAAGTTCAGAGTTGAAAAATCATCAAAGTTTATTTTATATTTTGATATTGGCACATCCAATTATCTCTTCATTTCACCATATCTCAGAGTAGCGAGAAAGATAAAGGAAACTACTTAGACTTCATGAGAAAGATACAACAAAACATAAATTTCATATATAAAAGAAAGTTTATACAACACTAACAAAAAAACAACACTTATATGAAACTGTTTTTCAAAGCAAATCCCTTGTAGCCTCTTCTAGGAAATGTAGGAAGAAGAAATCTCTCACTTTTCTCCTTCTCCAACACTCTCAGAGAAGAATTCACACTTTATTTCACCACAAAACTCTAAACTCTTAAATAAAAATAACTAATAGACTCCTTAATGATGGTGGAATGAGATGGAAAAATTGTATGGAGGCGAGGTGTGGCAATAACAAACAAGGAGGAATGAGGAGGAGCCCCTTTTCTGATCAATTTCGGCCCCAAATAGAGCCTAGAGTCGGTTATCCAATATGTGCATCCAAAAACTCTTCAAAAAGTGTTCAAATTCATTGAATCTTCTAGAAATAGGGTCTGAACCGACATTAGCGATGTTGATGCCAGTGGTCCATAATTAATTCGCTGCTCTCTATCAAACAACGACGTCGACGCTGAGTAAAATCCACCATATGCTTTGTAAGTCTGCACAGTCGGCGCTGCTCTTGGCACCGTCGACGCTGCNACAATTTGTTTAACTAACCGAAAGAAAAAAAAATCAAACACGAACTCATTGACGAACCGAACACGAACTATTCGCAAACAACGAGCTTTTTTGTTAGCCCTCGTTGTGTTGTGTGCCAGAAGATTTGCGGTAGCAAAGAGATAATTTATTGTCTCAATGTTGTACGAAAATTTAACACACATAAGTAAAGAGAAAGTAATAGTAGTAGACACTAAGACTTTTTACATGGAAAACCCGGTAAGAAAAAAATTATGGGCTTACCTCCATCAAAATGATCCACTATAAGATTGCAAGTACAAATTTAGACCCTTATTCCATAAGTAAAAAATTGTTGTAATGTCACACAAAGTATAATGTGTTTGTACAGAATATGCAGAAATATTCGTTGTATTCTGAATACATCGCTTGAGAGCAGCTGCTACCGGGAGTTATTGTCAGGTTTTTAATACACCATGTTCAAGGTAGTCTTTGCGCGGTATTTAGGGTACTTCATTACTCACCAGTGTTTTTGGTTACCCAACAGTCTTTCGTTATTCACTAGAGTTCTTTTGTTACTCAACAGACGTTCGTTATTCAACAAAATATTTGATTATTCAACAAAATTTTTTGTTACTCAACAGAGCACTTTGTTACTCAACAAAGTCCATCAATGGCTGTGAGTAGGGTGCGGTCAATGGTAGTTGAGGGCAACCGGTGGATTATGTTCGACGGCGGTCAGCAGCTACGGAGGCTGGAAGTTATCGCTCGGTCTTTTGTTCTTAACTTCACTGAAATTAGGCTCCTCTTCCACTTTCTCTTCAAGTGAAGAGATAAGATTTATTTATAGGCTACAGGAGAGGGGCATTTTGGTCATTCGGTCAATAACTCCCATAATCACCTGATCAAACGACCCAAGTTGATTCCTCTTGATCATATGAATTTTTTTGATGATTTGAGGGCCTTAATGATCTCATAAGTAAACAATCTTAAGCTCGTGGGATTCCTCTCGTCGAGACGCTCAATTTGACTATAAGTGCGTCAAATTTGGANTTATGACAAGTTTTTGGCTAGAGCGAGTCACTCAAAATGGGTCCATTATAGTTATTGTCCTTTGATAAGTGCACATTGGCTTTCAGTACGTGCACCACAATGTTTGACTCATCAGTTTGGTCTTCAGTGAATGACTCTTTGCCTTTAACAAATGCAAATAGGCCTTTTGGCACATGCAACTTAATTTTTATGAATGCGCATTAGACTTACTCTCGGGTGCACATGCCAAAAGGCCTATGTGTACATTGATAGGTGCGCCTTGGCTATTGATAAGTGCAATTGACCCTAAATGAGAACTTAACTTTGCTTTCAACAAGTGTACTATCGACTTTTGACGAGTGCACCATGGCTTTTGATGATGGCACCATGGCCTTGGATAAGTGCACGCTTGCCTTGTATGGGTGCATCTTTGCCTTAGATGTGTTTGCCTTTACCTTATATGAGTGCTACCTTATCCTTGAACAAGTGTACCTTGGCCTTTAATAAATGTACCTTAGTGATAAGATTATGAAGTTTGATTAATGTTGGAGATGTAAGACTTCAATTATATTTTGTTAATCCACTTTCTTATTGAAGTTTGATTAACTTTTTAAAGTTTAGGTAAAATGTTAAGGCAATTTTGTGGATGTAGCAATTCGACAGATGTCATAAAATTTATAGGATTACTAATAAACAAAACAAACATACTAAAAATATATATGAAAATACAACACCAAATATAAAGAACAACAACAATGACTACGACTGATTGGCGACCGAAATTTCGATCGCAAAATATTAGCCTGTAATTTGACTGACACTGGATGGTTCTCCATTAGTGGATGTATGTGGCTTCCTTTCCTTTTCATTCAACAATTTCAGCTCTTACCTTTCTCACCTCATGCTGGATGGTTCTCCACTAGC
>JXCR01130690.1:444975-461953 GCA_002079205.1 Phalaenopsis hybrid cultivar
TCGACCACCAGCGACTATCATTGATCACCACCGAGCGTCATCAAACACTGTCGACCGTCGACTGCCGTCAACTACCGTCGACCTCCATCGACCACTGCTCACCGTCGTCGATCACCATCGACTTCCGCTGACCTCCACCATCTATTGTAGATCACCACTAATCATCATAAATCACCACCAACCAAACTCCGTCAGTTGCCACAGTAATATGAAAATCTAGTAACATTTTCTCGTCTGTGGGATAATGGATTTCTGTAATCATCAATCAATAGTGGATTTTCACAGTTATGTCAGACCCCGTGGTTTTTCCCTTTCCGGGGTTTCCACGTAAAAATTTTTGGTGTCATTACTGCTTGTTTCTATTTCATCCGTGCGTATGCTGAATTCTTGCACAATGTTAAGATGATAATCCGTTACTCTATCGCCAAGGATTTTCTAGCACACATCAATGATGAAGGTACTTTCGATATGATGTTAGATTAAGATTTTTGTGGTATATATATATATATGAATATTTTGGTGTTAGATATGTAAATGCATAAGAATTCAAGGCTGTCACTTCTGCTGAAGGGATTTGATATGTAAATACGTTGATTATGAGTCGTTGTTTCAAACTTATACGGAACTGAACTGAGAATCACTCTCCATGCTTTATTTGCTGATCAGATGGCTTCTAACATGCATTTACATTTATACCACCCTATTCCTAGGTTCTTACATATCTACCACCTAAATTTCATTTTTAACACCTATATCTTTCATATCACCTCAAAAATACCCCAATTTTAACTTTCAAAAAATGAAATGCACATTTTCAAGTTGAAGTTTGGGGGATAGATATGTAAATACATAAGAATTGAGTGGCATGTATGTAAATGAATCTTCTTCATCAGTCCGTGGTGTTGAAAGTTAGGAAAGCGATTGANAAGGAAAGCGATTGATAACGCTCGTTCGGAGGAAAGCAATGTTAATTCTGTTCATATTCTTCATTAACTTATTGGACTTAAAAAATAATTATTATTATTATAATATGAAATTATGAGCCATGTTTACATAACTGTTAGAGTCAGCTGCAACTTATTGAATAATCTGCTGATAAGCTAATTAAAAATAATCTGTTGATAAGTTAGGTACGATAGCTATTACAATTTTTCATGTTTTTGAAAAAGTCAAACCGTTGTCAGAAAGCTGTCACCGCACCTAGATAGATGCGGTGTGAAAACGTTGTATTCAACATTTTGAAAACACATAAACTGTCAAAATGCAGTTTACCCTAAACAGGTAATGTGTGTTTCAAAACATCACCGCACCAAATAAACTGCCTCAAACGGACCCTAACGTTTTGGAGTTTTCAGATTTGCAGGGAATATATTTATTTCTGAAACATATTATTAATATGAAAATATATTATGAGCAGCACTTCTCTGACTACATTATTTAAAAAAAAAAATCAGAATATTATAAGATAAATACTCAAAATGAGAAGACATCTAAACAAAAATGAGAACATCATAAATTAATTGTCTTTATAAATATTTAAATATCTTTTAATTTTAGTTATTTATCTTATAATTCTGAATATTTCGCTTTATAATTTAATTAATATTAAAATATTATTGCAATATGATATCTATTGCCAGAAAAGTTATAAGAAGAAGAGTGAAACATGTGCTAATTTGCAATATGAAATTGGATGTATAGCGGTGCCGACCTCATTTTTTATTGTCTTCACGGTTTGGGGATCACAAATAACTCAAATCCTCACAGGAGAGAACAAAACTGGCACATAACATGAGTTCTTATAGCTGTTTCTGAAAAAATTATATTTTTTATGATGTAGGAATTCACAGAACAACAATCAACTACAAAGGATTTATATGGTCCAATGTTGATCTTTATATCCTTTATTTAGTGGAGGATTAGACCATACAAGAAAATGCCCAAAAAAGAAACGAATCAATTATAATGTAACCAATAAAAGCCATAAATGCAACAATGATCGCATGTTCGAACGATGTTCCAGATAGACAGCCGCGTATACATGATGGCATGAAAACATTCAAACAATTGTCCAGACATGCAACAAGCCACACATACTAATTCTCTCTCTTTCTCTCTCTCTCTCTCTCTATTTATATATATATCAATCGTGAGTAGGTTTAACTGCAAACAGACAATGGAACAATAAATAGAAGTATGGTGGGAATAGTTTTATTGTTTTGTTAGCAATGAAGTTAAGAAGCTAAAAAGAAGCTCCAAGTTGCATAAATATTTATGGTTTCAAATAAATAAATAAATAAAGTTATAGTTTCACTGTCCTTATGCTTTCAAGTTTATACTATGCTTTATTCCATGCTAAAAATTCTAAAGTATTTCCCATACTATAATCTTCTCCGTTTCTCTAAAATTCGAACAATAAGAACTATGATAACTAGGCTATGTCAGAATGGCTCGTGTTCGGCTCGTTCGCTAAGTTAACGAGCCGAACACGAACAAATGTTGGTTAGTTCGTGTTCAGCTCGTTTTAGCTCGAAATACTACTAATCAATTATATATATATATATATATATATGCATACATTTGATGGTAGTATTTTTAAAAACTTTAATTGACTACAAGGCTACAAAAATTTATAATCAATTAAAAGTATTAATTAAGAAACTAAAATATAAATTATTAAATTAAAATCAAATGATGTTTTAAATCTTGGCCCGATCCTTAACATTTTATGATTGTGTGATTAGGGTTGTCAAAACAACTCTTTGTTCGTGAACGGCTCGTGTTCAGCTCGCTAAGCAAACGAGCCGANAGTTCGTGTTCGGCTCGTTTTAGCTCGAAATACTACTAATCAATTATATATATATATGCATACATTTGATGGTAGTATTTTTAAAAATTTTGATTGACTACAAGGCTACAAAAATTTATAATCAATTAAAAGTATTAATTAAGAAACTAGAATATAAATTATTAAATTAGATTGAAATGATGTTTTAAATCTTGCTCCAATCCTTAACATCTTATGACTGCGTGATTAGGGTTGTCAAAACGATTCTTTGTTCGTGAACGGCTCATGTTCGGCTCGCTAAACAAACGAGTCGAACACGAACACACTTTTCTGAGCTCGAAATATAAACGAGCCGAAAATGAGCTGAGTCTGGNTAAATTAAAATCAAATGATGTTTTAAAACTTGACCCAATCCTTAACATTTTATGACTGCGTGATTAGGGTTGTTAAAACAACTCTTTGTTCGTGAACGGCTCGTGTTCAGCTCGCTAAGCAAACGAGCCGAACATGAACACACTTTCTGAGCTCAAAATATAAACGAGTTCGGCTCGTTTACACCCCTAATGATAACTCTCTCTCACTCTCTCTCTCTCTCTCTCTCTCTCTCTCTACGATNAAGAAGACTGAGTTAGCTGAGTTAGCTGAGTTTGATATTGTTCATCATTGTAGTAGCACTAGTTCTCTGTGTTGTGTAATATTGTGTAGGAGTGAGACACTTTAACACCCATGGCTGATGTGATTTTGTAAAGGGAGAAAGACTTAAGTGAGGGTCCCATCAAATTTTGGTCATGATTACTTTAAAATTGCTTTGAGATTGGTGCAATATAATAATTTAGTTTATTTGCATTCATTTTGAAGTAATTTTAAAAATTTCAGAATGTATTATGATCAAAGTTTAGTTGGGATATTCTTATTTGATTTTTTTCTCCATTTGTGAATAGAAAGTAGGATGGGGATTTGTTTGTTGATTTGTTTTAAGGAAA
Source organism: Phalaenopsis hybrid cultivar (assembly GCA_002079205.1). Lineage (NCBI taxonomy): Eukaryota > Viridiplantae > Streptophyta > Magnoliopsida > Asparagales > Orchidaceae > Phalaenopsis > Phalaenopsis hybrid cultivar. Next base: position 448,747 of record JXCR01130690.1, read on the forward strand.
GGAAGCTTTCAAATTGCATAATTTTTTTTTCTTTTCTTTTTGGATTGCTTATATCTTGTGAATTTGTGTGTTGGTAGGGTTTAGGAAGGAGTATATGACTTTAAGTGAGAATTGAGGGGTTATTGATTTTCTTGGGGAAGAGTGGTTGGAAAATGGTTGTATTCTCCCTCCATGATGTAGAAGAAGTTTTTTTTCTTACTCTACACAACAATATGATTGTTCTCCAATGAAATATAAATTTTGGATCAAAATTTGCTTAGAAAATCGAGCTACAAAGGTTATATAGTAATAGAAATTTGATAAATGCATGCAAGTTTAGATTTGAATCAGAGAAAAGAAGCTAGACAGAAAAAGTTTTGAGAACTAGGGTTACACATATTACAACAATAACAAGAAAATGATTCGTCTAGGGCAACGGTCATCGTTTTGCTTTTTTCGATAAATTGGGTTTTGACAATTTTTTTCAAAAAGTTGTCACTGAAATCAGATTTTTCTCACCGGTCCTGGATAGGTGCGTAGCAGGTTTATAAAGCTGCAATCAGAATTTTTTTTAAGGAAAAAAATTGTGAATAGTCACCACAGTTTTTTGCAATATCAAATTATTTTTCAATAACTTCACAATTGCTTCTTAATAAAATGCAGCTGCCCCAAATATGACTCTAATTACATAAGAGTTTTATAAGCAAAAAGAGGGAAAATAAGAAAAAAAAATAGACTACGCTTAAATAATAATAATACTTCCAATAAAAACAACAATTTTCTAATATAAAATGTTATATCTTTTAACTCTTCTCCTAATTTCTTCTAATTTTTTTTATATTTTTTTATATCTTGGACTTGATTTATTTTTCTTTGAAAGGAAATATGTTAATATGGTTATAGGATACGTTAGCATGGAGGAGAGAATAATTAGATAGCTAGACTGCACATAGCGGAATGGATCCAAGGCCTAAAAGTTCATTTTATATTAATGTGTGTCTATATATTTTCTATTTTATTCTGAAAATTGCAATTTCAACTTTTTTTTTGCTCTTTTTTAAAATTTTATAATGAGACTAAAGTAATTTTTTTGGCATATTTATAATATATAATATAATAAAATATAGTAACTTTTAAATATGTTTTATCAATCAAGATGAAAAATTGAATCATAGATGTCATCCTAAGTTTTTGCTAAACATTCATATTACAAATATACCCACAACATTTCAAACTTTGTTTAGAGGGAGATTTATGTGTTTTTAAATTTAACACCCAAAATTTTGATATTTACATTGACAACCCATTGGTCTCGTAAAATTATGTTTGAATGCATTTCATTTTTAAGGACATGGTGATTGATACGCCACCAACAAATTTTCATCATCTGACACGAATCTCGAGGCATGACATGAATCTCGAGATGATATTTTGAGCGAGAAACGTTCAAACTTCAATTAAGAGTTAGATCAAGCTCTTGGGACCGATGAGACAAAGACAATGATATAAAAACCAGTAGATCAAGCTCTCAGAGCTACGATTTCAGTAAACTTATAGCCAAACTGATCGGACCGATGAGACAAAAACAATGATATTAAAACCAATCCAATCTTAGTCAGATCAAGCCCGAATCAAATCATTAAACCACCTTTGGAGGATTTCCGAAGGGATTTGGAAGGTCAAACAGATGTTGAATCTAGCGAGTTCATAGTCGAATCGAGCGTCTTGATAAAAACGAATCCAACGGCCCAAGATTGCTGAATTCTGACATCGTTGAGGCACTCAAATGTCCATCAAACGCCATCCAATCGAGGGAAGTTCTCGGGACCGTCCGATCAAAATAGTTCATATTTCTGCATTAATTGCACCCAGAACACTATAAATAGAGCTCCACCCCTCGCATGAGAAGAAATATTTGAGAGAGAACTTGAGGCTTTGAGAAAGAGTTCAAGTCTAACATCATCTCTGTCATCGTCGATCGCCGTCGACCACCACCGACCGTCAACGACTATCGCCGGCCACCGTCGACCACCAGTGACCTCCGCCGACCACCAGCAGCTATCATTGCTCACCACCGAGCGTCATCAACCACAGTCGACCGCCGACTGCCGTCAACCACCGTCGACCTCCATCGACCACCGCTCATCGTCGTCGATCACCATCAACTTTTGTTGACCTCCACCATCTATTGTCGATTACCACTAATCATCATCAATTATCACCAACCAGACGCCGTCAGTCGACACAACAACCTGAAAAATCTAATAATATTTTTCCGTCTATAGGACAATGGATTTTTGTAATCATCAATCAATAGTGGATTTTCACAATTAGATCAAATCCCGTGATTTTTCCCTTTCTGGGGTTTCCACGTAAAAATTTTTGGAGTCATCACTGCTTGTTTCTATTTCATCTGTGGATGTGCTGAATTCTTGCACAACGCTAAGATGATAATCCGTTACTCTATCGCCACGGATTTTTTAGCACGCAGCAATGATGAAGGTATTTTTGTTATGATGTTAGATTAAGATTTTTGTGGTATATATATAAATATGAATATTTAGGTGTTAGATATGTAAATGCATAAGAATTCAAGGCTGTCGCTTCTGCTGAAGGGATTTGATATGTAAATACGTTGAATATGACTTGTTGTTTCAAACTTATACGGAACTGAACTGAGAATCACTCTCCATGCTTCTATCATGCATTTTACATTTATACCACCCTATTCCTAGGTTCTTACAAATCTACCACCTAAATTTCATTTTTAACACCTATATCTTTCATATCACGTCAAAAATACCACAATTTTAACTTTCAAAGAATGAAATGCACATTTTCAAGTTGAAGTTTGGGGGATAGATGTGTAAATACATAAGAATTGAGTGGCATGTATGTAAACGAATCTTCTTCATCAGTCCGTGGTGTTGAAAGTAAGGAAAGCGATTGATACCTCTCGTTCGGAAGAAAGCAATGTATGTTAATTCTGTTCATATTCTTCATTAACTTATTGGATTAAAAATAATAATTATTATTATAATATGAAATTATGAGCCATGTATTCATAACTGTTTGGGGGCAGCTGCAACTTATTGAATAATCTGCTGATAAGCTGGTGCGGTGACTATTCCAATTTTTCATGTTTTTGGAAATGTCAAACCGCTGTTAGAAAGCTTCCACCGCACCTAGATAGATGCGGCGTGAAAAGTTGTATTCAGCATTTTGAAAACACATAAACTTCCAAAATACAGTTTACTCAAACAGGTAGTGTATGTTTTCAAAACGTCACTGCATCAAATAAACTGCCTCAAACGGACCCGAATGTTTTGGAGTTATCAGAATTGCGGAGAATATATTTATTTCTGAAACAGATTATTAATATGAAAATATACACTTCTTTGACTACATTATTTTAAAAAAAATCAGAATATTATAAGATAAATACTTAAAATTAGAAGACATTTAAACAAAAATAAGAACATCATAAATTAATTGTCTTTATAAATATTTAAATATATTCTAATTTTAGTTATTTATCTTATAAAACTGAATATTTAGCATTATAATTTAATTAATATTATATTGGCCGTTTAGAAAAATATTAAAATATGATTGCAATATGATATCTATTGCCAGAAAAGTTATAAGAAGAACAGTGAAACATGTGCTAATTTGCAATATGAAATTGGATGTATAGCGGTGCCGACCTCATTTTTTATTGTCTTCACGGTTTGGGGATCACAAATAAGTGTCCGTTTGGGGCAGTCTGCAGGGTGCGGCGACGTTTTAAACGCCACTTTCCGATTTAAAGATATGTTTAGGGCAGCAACAGTTTATTGAATAATCTGCTGATAAGCTGATTAAAAATAACCTGCCGATAAGCTATGTGCGGTGGCAACTACAATTTTTTATTTTTTTGGAAAAGTTAAACCGCGGCCAGAAAGCTGTCACCGCATCTAGACAGATTTTGAAAACGTATAAACTGTCAAAACGCAGTTTACCCAAACATATCAGATGCGTTTTCAAAACTCCACCGCACCAAATAAGCTACCCCAAACGGGCCCTAAATCCTCACAGGAGAGACCAAAACTGGCATATAACATGAGTTCTTAAATCTGTTTCTGAAAAAAAAAAAATTTTTTTTTTATGACGTAGAAATTCACAGAACAACAATCAACTACAAGAGATTTATGTGGTCTGATGTTGAATCAATTCGTCCACGGGGAGACACATTTCACTACCACTAGATGGGAAAAGAAAGACGGTTTGGAGTTACGAATCAACAATTCTCCATATCGTACCTCTCACGTGATCTTTATATCCTTTATATAGAGGAGGATTAGACCATACAAGAAAATGCCCAAAAAAGAAACGAATCAATTATAATATAATCAATAAAAGCCATAAATGCAACAATGATCGCATGTTCGAACGATGTTCCAGATAGATAGTCGTGTATACATGACGGCATGAAAACATCCAAACAATTGTCCAGACATGCAACAAGCCACACATAGTAATTCATTCTCTCTCTCTCTCTCTCTCTCTCTATATATATATATCAATCGTGAGTAGGTTTAACTGCAAACAGCCAATGGAATAATAAATACAAGTATGGTGGGAATAGTTTTATTGTTTAGTTAGCAATGAAGTTAAGAAGCTAAAAAGAAGCTCCAAGTTGCAGAAATCTCTATGGTTTCAAATAAATAAAGCTATAGTTCCACTGTCCTTATGCTTTCAAGTTTATACTACGCTTTATTCCATGCTAAAAATTCCAAAGTATTTCCCATACTATAATCTTCTCTGGTTTCTCTAAGTTCGAGCAATAAGAACCATGATAGCTCCCTTTCTCTCTATGATGAGATTTTCCTCTATTGGTTGGTCAAGAACTTAGGGTCTGTTTGGGGCAGCTTGTGCGTTTCAGGATAAGCTGCTTATCCTGAAACGCGGCCCGCGGGCCGGCTGCATGGGTCGACCCGCGGCCTGCGTTTAGTGTAAAAACCTAAACGCAGTTTCAGATAATCTGGCGAAACGCGCGAACCAAACGGTACGACGGCTTTTTGAAAACGTCGCCCACACTTATAAGCTGCCCCAAACAGACCCTTAGCCTTTAAGATGTAAGAGGTGCTGAATTAATGTGGTTGTTTGCATATGCACAATTTGCTCAAATTTCCTTATTTTTTAAAAAATACTGGAAAATATTATAATATTTCTCTATGTATATATTTTATTTTGCAATTTCTAGTTTTCTTTAAATTTATTATCTTTTAATATATCCGATTGACTCAACTGATAATCTTTTATGTTATCTCATAGGAATTGCTCCCAATTACAGGTCATATNTTTTTTATCTTATGATGGTTGATTCTGGTTATATGAATTTTATTTGATAAGTTTTAACAATTTTTTGTCGTTTTATTTTAATGTATTTTATAAAAGTAATTTTTGATGGAGAAAAAGAGAATTTTTGTGTATATGCTTGAAAATAATATTCGGATAGGAATAATTTTGGTATTTTACAGGTATGAGCTTATCACTCGGCTCAGTCAATCCGGTGAGCTTGATTAGCTTCGACTCTGTAGGACCAATTCGGTCAGTTGGGCTTAATCAGTGTCGGTCGACTAAACTTGAATCGCCTTGCTTACTTCAGCTTGGACGACTACACTCGATCAGATAAATAGGCATCCATCAATAGGCTTTCTTCATCAACAATTAGATCTCACCACACTTACAAAATTTTGGTCCTCTCATACTTCATATTTATTTTGAGAGCATTACGTCATTAATTCATTATAACTGCATGTTACAACAAGAAGCACAAAAGTATTACTCATTTAATGCTTATTTGACAAATTATTTCATTTCTTGTATCTTGTACTAAACATCTGTTTAGTCAAATGCATTCAAATTGATAAATAATATAGGTGTGAATAAAGGTTTATGTTGATCAAATCAACTATTACAAATAGTTTTGATCTTTTTTTCTGGATATAGCTGTTATATATTTACAATATTGAACATGTCATCTTACTTAAACTTGGCCGGGCTTTTGTGGGGTTCAAGTCAAAAAAAAAAATAAATAAATATAATTGGAGCTTTATTTTCCGGCCCACTAAAAACTTTCTTAAACTTTGTAATTCAGTCCGATTGTTTAAAATTTTATTTATTTTTAAAAATGTTTAACTAATTATAGCATTTGATTAATAAATATAAGGATATTAATAAATCATTAATTATTAAGCGATAAAAAGAAGTAGAGCACCTTTTTTTGTCTCTAGCTCTATAACACAGAGAAAAATTTGTGTATGTAAGACGTACACAGCGCTACGTATGTCACGGAGGTTATACAGAGGGTATTGAGGAGTTATATTCGCGTTATACCTCATGTAACCTACAAATATATGAAAACAAAAGTGTGAAACTTACTAGAAGGTACATGTATGTTACAGAGTGTATAAGACAGATATAACTCTCAATACCCTATGAATAATCTCTCTCATACCCAAATTTCTCTCCTATAACACATGATATAGAGAATAATAGGCAACTGCTGTCCTTAGAGAACTACAATGCCCTGTACAAGGCGAATTATTATAAAAGTTATTAATTTTATATAAGACAATTTAGTAAGTTGGGAGATATTTGATTGCAGCAATTATGGCCCTGCAGAGAATCATATTTCATTATAGATGAATAATTGATTAAGAGTATCATACGTATAATTCAACGCAGTTTATAACAAAGCAAGGTAGATGCTGTTTTCTAAGAAATAAATTAATTTGGCAATTTTGATTAAAAGGCTTAATTTGAATTAAACTGTTAAATTATTTTTAAATTTGAATACTAACACAGATTGAACGGATTTAATCGGGCATATAGGGCTGTCAAAATGGCTCGTTGTTCGCGAATAGCGTGTGTTCGACTCGTTAAGAAGCTCGTGTTCGGCTCGTTATATAACGAGCCGAACACGAACAACACGAAGAAAAATTTGTTCATTCGTGTGCGGCTCATTTTGGCTCGAAATACTACTAATCAATTATATATATATATCTATCTATCTTTGATGAGTAGCATTTTTAAAAAATTTAATTGACTACAAAACTACAAAGATTTATAATCAAGTAAAGTATTAATTAAGAAAACAATTAAAATTATTAACTTAAATTCAAATTATGTTTTAATATAAACAATAATTTTTAAATCTTACCCCAATCCTTAACTTCTTATGACTACGTGATTAAGGTTGTCAGAACGAATATTTGTTCGCGAACTGCTTGTATTTGACTTGCTAAGCAAACGAGCTGAATACGAACACACTTTTTGAGCTCAAAATATAAACCAGCCGAACACGAGCTGAGCCTAGGCTCGCTCGCGTTCTACTCGTTTACACCCCTACATACAAGGATACATGAATGTTCTAATTGGTGTATCAAAGCAAAAGAAGTTAGATGAGAATACCTAAATAATATTTGATCAAAATGAACATTGTAATATTTAAATTTATTTAGAGAAACATATAATGTTTAAATTAATTTACACAGCAAATATATAATATATTTAGTTCGAAATAAATTTGAAAAAAAAATTAAATTTATCTTACAAAAATGTAATCAGAATATACCAATTCAATTATTAAACGCCAACCATCTGATGATCTGATAAAAAAAGTGAATGTTTTAGATTCAAGTTATGTTAAGAAATGCAAAGGTAGACCTAAGAAGACTTGTGCATATTGTATAAAAAAATTATCTTAATTTATTATATTTAAATAAAATGACACTAAATACGACGCAATCGAGAAAGGATTCATATACGAGACCCCACTTATTGAGATAAAGGTTTTGTTGTTGTAAAGAATTCTGCACGACGAAGCTTTTTGTTTTTTTTTTTGCAATTGGAATAAGTTTTGGCACAATACAATGTAAAATGGAGAGTTGAAGGCTTAAAAAAGGTATTTAATTTAAAGAATAACAGGATTAAATAATTAAAAATAATCATGTTTTATATTAATTGCTTTAGCGACACGCCGCGTACTCAGATTAGTTGGTCGCACATCTACTTGTCAGTTGTAAGTCTCCTCTAGTATGAGATTTGATTTCCCCCGAATGTAGGGTGTGGTACTCGAATTATAGGTGCATGAGTGATGATCGGGGCTCATATCATAGCCTCTGACAATTTCTTTCGTTTATATATATCTATCTATATATATATATATATATATATATATAGATATATNCATACGTATAATTCAACGCAGTTTATAACAAAGCAAGGCAGGTGCTCTTTGCTAAGAAAATAAATTAATTTGGCAACTTTAGTTAAAAGGTTAATTTTGAATTAAACTGTTAAATTATTATTAAATTTGAATACTAAGACAGATTGAACGGATTTAATCAGACATATACGGTTGTCAAACTGGCTCGTTGTTCGCGAACAACGCGTGTTCGACTCGTTGAGAAGCTCGTGTTCGGCTCGTTATCCGAGTTAACGAGCCAAACACGAACAACACGAAGAAAAATTTGTTCATTTGTGTTCGGCTCGAAATACTACTAATCAATTATATATATATATATATTTGATGGTAGTATTTTTAAAAAATTTAATTGACTACAAAACTACAAAGATTTATAATCAATTAAAGTATTAATTAAGAAAAAAATTAAATTTATTAACTTAGATTCAAATGATTTTTTAATATAAACAATAATTTTTAAATATTGACCCAATCCTTAACTTCTTATGGCTACGTAATTAAGGTTTGTCAAAACAACTATTTGTTTGAGAATTGCTTGTATTCGACTCGCTAAGCAAACGAGCCGAACAGGAAGACACTTTTGAACTCGAAATATAAACTAGCCGAACATGAGCTACATCAAGGCTTGCTCGCGTTCGACTCGTTTACACCCCTAGGACAAGGATATATGAATGTTCTAATTGGTGTATCAAAACAAAAGAAGTTAGATGAGAATACCTAAATAATATTTGATCAAAATGAACTTTCTCATATTTAAATTTATTTAGAGAAACATGTAATGTTTAAATTAATTTAAACTGCAAATATATAATTTATTTAGTTCGAAACAAATTTGAAAAAAAAATTAAATTTATCTTACAAAATGTAATCAGAATATACTAATTCAATTATTAATCGCCAACCATCTGATGATCCGATTAGAGAAATGAATGTTTTAGGTTTGAGTTATGTTAAGAAAGGAGAAGGTAGACCTAAGAAAACTTGTGCATATTGTATAAAAAATTATCTTAATTTATTAAATTTAATTAAAATGACATTAAATACGACACAATCAAGAAAGGTTTCATATAACGAACCCCACTTACTGAGATAAAGGAATAAGTTTTGGCACAATACTATTTAAAATGGAGTGTTGAAGGCTTAAAAAAAGGTATATAAACACGGTATTTTATTTAATGTTAATTTAAAGGGTAACATGATTAAATAATTAAAAATAATCATGTCTTATATTAATTGCTTTAGCGACGTGCCGCGTACTCAGATCAGTTGGTCGCGCATCTACTTGTCAATTGTAAGTCCCCTCTGGTCTGGGATTCGATTTCCCCCGAATGTAGGGTGTAGTGCTCGAATTATAGGCGCATGAGTGATGATCGGGGCTCGTATCATAGCCTCCGACCATTCCTTTAGTTTAGCAATTACAACACCCCTTAAAAATATAGAGTAACAAAAAATGAAAAATAACGACGGCTAGAGACACGACCATCTCATCAAAGCATAAATAAAATTAAATTACTAAACAAAAATAATAACGTAAATATCAAATGTNACGACCATCTCATCAAAGCATAAATAAAATTAAATTACTAAACAAAAATAATAACGTAAATATCAAATGTTTGAGTGTTAGATATGTAAATACATAAGAATTTGTTGGGATGTATGTAAATTTCCCTATAGATATCTCCAGCAAATTTTTCATTTGATCCCAAAGCAATGAAGATGATCAGATTCTATCTATATATATATATATATATATATTCTTATGGAAAGACCAACATAATGACATAAAGCAAATTCAAGCAGGTAAAGAAGACCTTATAATTCTTCATAGGAATGGAAACGGACTCAATGCATCAGAGCAAATAAGTTGATGCCAGTTCACCTATACTCGTTCCTGCAATGTAGCCACTAGTCCAAGCATTCTGCAGAGATGGGCCACCAGGTTTGAACATGTTAGGGCATGTCTGGCATCAATTTTTTTCATTTCTTTTTTTATTATTATTAAAAATTATTAAAAAAATAGTAAAATCTTAAAATGCCATTTCACAAAATAACCCAAAACAATTGAATATTTTCACCAAAAAGNCTGTCTGGCATCAATTTTTTTCATTTCTTTTTTTTATTATTATTAAAAAAAAAATAAAAAAAAATAGTAAAATCTTAAAATGCCATTTCACAAAATAACCCAAAACAATTGAATATTTTCACCAAAAAGAGGAATAGGTAAGACCAAATTGAATATTTTCTTCTCAGGCCAAAAATAAAACTCCATAACTTCACAGATGTTGTTGCATCATAACCATATCATATGACTAAGCCCTCAAAACCATTAAAAAGATTTATCAGTATATAAGGAATTATGGAGTAGAATCTAAATAAAATAAGATTGAAATGAAATAGAAATAGATGATTGGTGATGTGATATAGGGAGTTGAAGAACCTCCACAGCTNGCTCCATAACTTCACAGGTGTTGCATCATAACCATATCATATGACTAAGCCCTCAAAATCATTAAAAAGATTTATCAGTATATAAGGAATATTGGAGTAGAATCTAAATAAAATAAGATTGAAATGAAATAGAAGTAGATGATTGGTGATGTGATATAGGGAGTTGAAGAACCTCCACAGCTCAAGCAATGTACAGAACCAATCAACAGCAAGGAAGTACATGTTGAGACTTAAAAAGAATTGAAGTTATTGAGAAAGAGATTAGTATTTAGTGGTTGCATGTGACGCCACATGTTTCTTTAAAAAGGAATGGAAATAAAAGAAAGGAAAAGATGTACAATTTTCTGTCTTTAATTGAGAGTTAAAGAAAGGAAGAGAACTGCTATAATTAATTTGGCATATATAGCATGTTGGACAAAGTGGGAATTTGCAGGAGGTGGGTGGCCATCAAGCTACACTTCTAACCTACATCCTATCTTGGCGGGACAAGCAACAACCATTCATCCACAAAACAGAATTTCATGTCCTGGCCTGAGGTTTATAATGTAACGAGTGTGGAGTCTTATTGTAATAACCTGTTTAAGAAGAATGATGATGATGATGATGATGATGATGATGATGATATTATTAATATTAACATTAATAATTTAAAAAATCGGATTGACCAACTGAGATGACCATCGCTTTTGTTAGGCTTAAGAGTCGAACGTTTCCATTTGAACAGAACTACAGTAACGAGTCGAAACCAAGAGCGAGAAGGAAGAGAGGAGTCTTGTAGGGTCACGTGTGCAACCTTAGTCAAGGCGGGAGAAAGGAGGAAGTTTTGAACCTTGTATGTGCAGCCCAAGCCGAGAGCTGTGTTGCTTTGTGCAAGGGAGGAAGACAGAAGAGGTCGCGCGAGCGAGTCATTNGACAGTAACGAGTCGAAACCAAGAGCGAGAAGGAAGAGAGGAGTCTTGTGGGGTCACGTGTGCAACCTTAGTCAAGGCGGGAGAAAGGAGGAAGTTTTGAACCTTGTATGCGCAGCCCAAGCCGAGAGCTGTGTTGCTTTGTGCAAGGGAGGAAGACAGAAGAGGTCGCGCGAGCGAGTCATTGCTTTGAGTAGAAGGAGAGGATGAAGTTGAAGTTGAAGCAGACGAAAGGAAGATTACTGCTTGGGGGAATGATCTCATGTGCTTTGTTGGGTTGAGCCAACATCGAAGAAGGTAGGGCTTCCTGTGCGAGTGCTTGCGTGGGTAATCAATGTCAATGGAAGACAAGGAGGTGGCATCATCGATTTCGTGGAAGGGAAGAAGAGCTCGTGGCCTACGTGTGGAGTTTAAGCATGTGTCGTGCAAGATAAAGGAAGACGGAAATTTGTCATAACAGGTGAGTTATCTGATTTTTAGCTTTAATTATATAAATTTAATATATTAAATATGTAATAATATTAACGCAAAAACTTATGAATTCAAAATAGGTATTGTAAAATGTAGGTTATGGTGTGAAGAAGAAGAGAGACAACTCGTGCGCGTGTGATTAAGAGTAGCCGACCAAAATTGTTTTAAAGTTAGGGTAAGTTATAATTTCATATTTTTTAATTAATTTAAAGAAATCTTAGAAGTATTAATGTTAGCTTCTACTAAATTATAACAACACCCCTTCATCGAAGAACTTTTACNGTCGATTTCGTGGAAGGGAAGAGGAGCTCGTGGCCTACGTGTGGAGTTTAAGCATGTGTCGTGCAAGATAAAGGAAGACCGAAATTTGTCATAACAGGTGAGTTATCTGATTTTTAGCTTTAATTATATAAATTTAATATATTAAATATGTAATAATATTAACGTAAAAACTTATGAATTCAAAAAAGGTATTGCAAAATGTAGGTTATGGTGTGAAGAAGAAGAGAGACAACTCATGCGCGTGTGATTATGAGTAGCCGACCAAAATTGCTTTAAAGTTAGGGTAAGTTATAATTTCATATTTAATTAATTTGAAGAAATCTTAGAAGTATTAATGTTAGCTTCTACTAAATTATAACAACACCCCTTCATCGAAGAACTTTTACATCGTAAGATTGGGAGGCAGAAATAATTGATTTTCATACATTAAGGATAAGATAAAACTTTATAAGTTTTACGCATTAATTTTATAAATTGTTTTAATTAAGTTTGTGTTAAATTTCATATCAACAATTTTATGAATTAATTTTGGTGACTTTAATTTATCAAAAAGTTAAATTAAAGGATGATAGAGAGATCGAAATTTGTTTGTGCTAAGTGGAATAAATGAAGAAGTATTTAAGATGTCTCTTAAAAGTTATTGAGTTGTCACATCATTTAAAATTGAGTAATTATTTTTCATTATTTATAAAAATATGTTAGATTTCATTTATGTTTTATTTCAACGAGATTTAGACTATAGCAATTTTTTCAAATTGATAGTCAAGAAATATGCATGTTAAAATTGTTGTATAAATAGTTGCATTATAGTTTTCCTATACAAAAGTCGTTGCATTATAGTTTTTCAGAGAATGTCACCTTA